>SOPF01028463.1:0-50993 GCA_012979155.1 Hypericum perforatum
TTTTTTTCCCATGTATAGTTAGTTTGAGGACCAGGGTTGAACTTGCATGACTTTTCCATGCATTATTATCATAACCCATGTTCTTGCTTAAATAAAATTGCATGGTTCATGTAATAATTCTCGAAAATTTGATCAAAATAATTAAGCGCTTTACAAACTATTAACACTTAAGTTCACTATAAATTTTCTTTTGTAAAGATTAACCTAGTTTTTGAAGCTTAATTCCGGACATTCTGATGATTTCACCAATATGCATTACTTGAAACCCAAAAAGGTTGTTATTGTTGATATTAATGTAGCCAATTGGTTTGTAGCAATTTAAAATCCATGTGTTTTGATTAAATATGAAGATTCAACTATGCATTTGCTCTTTTGCAGATTGGAAAGTTTGGGAGCTCTAGAAAGGAAACCAATAGTGGAGGATGGAGAATGGTGGCGCCTCTTCTCCAATATTTGGCTCCACGGAGGCGTGATTCATTTGGGTGCCAACATGATGAGCCTTCTGATGGTAGGAATCCGGCTCGAGGAGGAGTTCGGATTCTGTGAGTCACTGTGTTATTGATCTAACATTGCTTTTCGACTCGCTCGCGCCTTGACCATCATCGCTAACAATAGTAGCCTGTTCGGTTTTATTGCAGGGAAGATAGGGCTGTTGTATCTGCTGTCCGGGTTCGGAGGAAGCCTGATGTCTGTCAATTACACCAAATCAAGCTTGTCTGTTGGTGCTTCAGGTGCCATCCTCGGACTCCTCGGAGCAATGCTCTCCGAGCTGATCGAGAATTGGACAATTTATGCAAACAAGGTAACAACTTTGTTTGTAACACGAACATTAACTAACTAATTCAGATACCAACTGACCAAGAAAGAATCTGTTTTGGTCTTATCAGTGTGCAACAATCAGCAGCCTGACAATAATCATTGTCCTGAATCTGGCTGTTGGCTTCATCCCTCGAGTCGACAGCTATGCGCATACCGGAGGGATGATCTCGGGTTTTCTTCTCGGGTTCATTCTGCTCGTCCGTCCTCAACATGGTTATGTGAGCCGCAGGTACATCCCTGCTGGATACGAGGTGAAAAACAAGAAATCCAAATACAAGTGCTACCAACACATTCTGTGGGTTCTAGCTCTCGTTGGGCTAATACTAGGGTAACCACCAACTTCAACCATATCCTAGGAACTGTATTCCATTGTGGATGATGTCCATTTAACTGGTTTCGTTGCAGATTCGCTCTCGGATTGGCCGAGCTCTACCATGGCTAGACAAATGTGCATGATCAAATGCTCTTTATCTTGATCCGGGGAAACATACAAAACAAGACTCTTTGAGAAGACAACTTCAAGAACAGACATAACAAATACTGGAAAAATGTAAGCAACGAAAGAATGGATGAATGTCTCGTAAATAAACTTTGAATGTCAGAAGAACAAAAGAAAGAATGGATGAATTGTTATTACAGCGACCAGGAATTTGAGATGTCTGTCTCTTCGGTTAACATTTAACAATATTAACCTTAGGCTTTTTTTCTTTCTAGTCATTCTCAGGTCACATTTAGTTGGCCAGGAAGAGTTTTAAAATGTATTAAGGGCAATTTTTAGAGTGTATTCTGCTTGTGTAGACAACAAACAATTATTTGCTCGATGTTTGGCCCCATTAAAAGTTTCTTGTTTTCCCACATTATAGAAATGAAAATGAAATTAAAAAGAAAAAGAAAAGAGGCTTACTTACCAAAAGAGAAAATGAAAGGAGACTTGCAATTAGAAGAATTATTTCACAATTATATGTATAGTTTAACTTGCTTGAAATAATTGGACGAGCAAAAGATACGCAAGCACGCAACTTTAAGAACTTGAAGCATTAAATAGTAAAAAGTTATTTTGAAGTTTATCATTGGTATCTTGAAATTTACTACTCTCTTTAAAAATAAATATTTAACTGATCATATCTTATATCTGATGAATCTTGTACTCAATACCCCGACCCTAATTCTCATTTCCCTAATTCTAGAAATAGTCAAACAAAATTTAATTTTTTGATATTTTGAAAAACAATACATAACTTTCTAGCCTTAAATAGATATACTGGTGGTAACTTACCGTAATTATAAGATAACAACTTCAATTTCTCGTATCACCCCGTAGATGGTAAGTAGAAAATAAATTTGTCAGTATAATATAACATTAGTAGTCTTACTCGTTAAGACAGAAACACAAAACGAACCCCATAAAGCCGAAGAGAGGCGACCAACCCAAAACCCATAAAGAGAGAAAGGTCGGAGATTTAGCGAATTGACAAAAGAAAAATGGGTTGGATCGGAGACAGCGTCGACTCGATCAAGTCCATCCAGATCCGCCAACTCCTGACACAGGGCGTCAGTTTAGGTGTGTCTTTGTCTTTAAAGTTTGTGTCTTTTGTTTTTTTTTTCCTTCCTCTTCTGCGATCTGTTTGGGGGTTTAGGGGAGAAGTGGAAATTTCGGAGCTTTATTGATGTTTCATCGTCTTTGTCCAATTGGGTATCTGTAATTGTGCTTGTTGGTGGTTGCTACTTGATGATGTCAGATGAGGGTGGGGGTGATCGTGAGATGGATGTGTGTTAGGGAAAAAGCCGAGAGCTTTATTGATGTTTCATCGCCTTTGTCCAAATGGGTATCTGTTGTTTTGCTTGTTGTTGGTTGCTATTTGATGATCTGAGTTGGGGGGTTGGTCATGAGATGGATGTGTTAGGGCAAAAAGCCGTGAGCTTTTGGTTTTCATGACACGTAGGGGTTCATGAGGCTAGTAATTAATCAGTGGAGAATGTGAGATTGGGGTGCGAGCAGCCGGCCCGATGTGGTTGTGGCGCATTAGCTCGCTGGAATATTGTTGGTAAAAGCCAAGACCGTGCTACCTTCATTTGCGCCGGATTCTCAGATCCATCTAGGTGTAAACTAGGCTAGAAGTGTTGGGGTCTGTGATGATGTTAATGGTCTACTGGAAGACTGTGACTGATCGTATAATTACTAATTAGTTTGGACTGATTGTGTAATAGTGGATTAAACTGCACATTTTATATTTGCTCAATTCTTGAGCTCAGTGTGCCAAATTTTTTGGAGCTGTAAGGGTTGGCTCTGTATTTCATTTTATTTAGTGGCTTCAAAGTGTAACAAGTGAAAAGCACAAGTTTCAGTTTTTCTGTTCTGTTTTGGCTCATTTTGGTCTAGGTTTAGTCATTCTGGTTGAGTTACGCTCTTATGTAAGTTGCTTGTCTTGTTTTAAACCCTTGTCGTTGATTCAACTTGCTGGCAATGCCTACATATTCCCCTTATCGTTTTTTTGATTATGCGTTCTCTCCTTGTGTCCACTAGCCACTGAACATCTGCATTTACCAGACATGCTGTTTTCTTCTCAGGAATGATCGTTACGTCTGCCCTAATAATATGGAAGGCCTTGATGTGCGTCACTGGTAGTGAATCTCCTGTGGTGGTTGTTCTTTCTGGAAGCATGGAGCCTGGTTTCAAGAGAGTGAGTGAAACTAATCAGCAAATGATGCCTTTTTGTCCGTATCTACTAATGTAACCTTCTTTCTGAAGTCCTTGATTTTGACAAATCTGTTCACTACTTGACTTTGCAGGGGGATATATTGTTTCTTCACATGAGCAAGGACCCAATTCGCACTGGAGAGATTGTTGTTTTCAACGTTGATGTAAGTTCCGTGGTTCTTTCTTGCAGAAATGGAACTCTTGATTTGATGTTTTATCTTTTTATCTTTCTGGTATAACGCCTTTTTACTTTATGCCTCTCACGATCCTTCCTTTCTCCTAAACAGGGCCGCGAAATTCCGATTGTACATCGTGTCATTAAGGTAGAGATTCCCTGTTCTTATGTATTGCTGGAATCAATACAAACATACATCTCTGTCCGCTATTTTTATGGAGGAATGAGAGAAATTTGCAACTCAGTTTCCTTTCAACTAAGTAGACAGCATTACAGGGATAAAATTGGCTGACCTTAATATTTATACAGGTTCATGAAAGACAAGAGACTGGTGCAGTTGATGTTCTCACAAAAGGTGCCCCTTTTAAGTTTCTTGCTCGTTATGGCAACATATTCATATTTTGCTAACTTCATTTTGCCGTGGTACAATTTTCTCATTGTAACCTTGTCTCATTTTAGGGGACAACAATTACGGGGACGACAGGCTTTTGTATGCCCAAGGTCAGCAATGGCTTGAGAGACACCATATCATGGGCCGAGCTGTTGGGTGAGCACTTTTCAATTTGCTTTTCTGTCGTTTGTATCATCTCTCCAGTGAATCTCTACGTCCATTTTCCCTGGTGTTCGAACAACAAGTGTCAATCAGAAAGCATGTCACTTATAGTTTCATTCTTTTCTAACAGGTTCTTACCTTATGTTGGCTGGGTTACTATTATTATGACCGAACAGCCGATCATCAAGGTATGTTAATATGCATAACATGAAGTATCCTTCTCTTTCCTTGTCCTTACCGGTTTCTGCTTCTTACTGTTTTTCCCTCTGCAGTACATCCTCATCGGTGCGCTAGGACTGCTCGTCATTACCTCGAAAGACTGAAGGACGAAGTAGCATGGTCAAGGTCCTGCCATGACATCAAATTGGCTGAGTTCTACATTTGATTTTGCAGGCTGGGACAGACCAACATTTAGTTACTTTTTTTTTTGGATGAATTCTCGGTTGATGATGACTAGTGACAATTGTGTACTAGTTAGATCATCGGTTACAAGTATTTAGTTAAACCAACATTCTTAATCTATTCAGAGGGTCCCTTTAATCTTGAATAAGCGTAGCTGGATTTTGGCAACAGGATAGAGAGTGAATAAAGGAGATTGCAGAAAATCCAAGTACAAATATAAATGCAACTAAAGTTTCACTGAGTTTCAAGTATCTTCAATGTTTTCAAAAGCAGACCGGAAAGCGACCAGAAGTTCTCTCTGTTTTCTGGTCTGCGATGGTTTGACCTGTTGGATTGTTGTAAAGACCAGAAGTCGTTTAAAAAAATATATTATAATAAATATTTTTTAAAAATCATTAAAAAGAATTTGTTGGTCTCGATAACTAAAACTGTTGTTGGTCACAGGATTATATTTATACCTTCTCATCCTATGTATCAGGCACCCTGAAAACAGAATGAAGACTCCCAAAAAGCCTGAAGCCCATGTCGATGGCCCATCTCGAAGCCCACGAGGAATACGGAGGGCATTGTAGACCATAAGCCTTGAAGGTTTGTATACATGGCCAAGAATTTTTATCGAGAAAAAATCATAATTTTTTACAAATTAGACAAGTTTAGTCTTAATAATTTTAAGAGGTCGGAATCGGATTGCAAAAATTAGATTACTCTAAATCCTAGTTCTTTTAAGTTCTCTTACCTTTTTCAAAAAGAAGTTATTTTTAGTGCTCATTGAAGAACTTCCGTAGTGCTCTTTTTTTTTTTTGGTTGGGAAACGAGGAGCTTAAAGCCCCTGAATATATTAGCAAATTGGCCACATACAGACTAGCCGGTATTAATTGCCCCCTCGGCCTCTTGTGGGGTTACGACCGCCAGCCTCGTTAAACCCCTATCACAGCAAATCCCGTGGGAAAAATCTGTGGTAGAGGATTCCGTAGTGCTCTTTGAAGTAGGTAAAAGTGTGTTTTATTTTGCCAATAAGCACGCCTCGTGTCTGAACCTATTACCTGAGCGCACTTGGAACGCACACTCCTGTGCTTGTCTTGTCCTTCAGAATCTCGTTTTAAACCAATTCAGTTTGGTCGGTGAGACAAACAATTATTTTAAAATTAATAAAAAATTTGATACGCGGTTCTTTTTTTCTTTCTGTATTGTCCGGGTTTCTTTTGATATAAATTAGTTAATTTAATAAGATTGAAATAAAAAAGTCCGCCAAAAGATGTCACTTCTAGTTCTTCTAGTAAGTAGGCTGTTTTCTTAATTAATTATATAGCTTTACTTATAAAAAACGTTTTAAGTATAAATGTTTAATGACAAAGGTACTAGCTACCAGCTGGCCTGCATTGACATCAACATGTGGTCTTTTACGATTTGTATAAACTCATGAAGAAAATCATCTCTTTTGAGATATGACCTAACTTTTTCATCTTCTTATCGTCGGCGTTTCCACTGAGTGCATGGATTCTACGTTAGCTGGTTTAACGCAACTTGCATTTTTCAAATAATTTTCTGAGATTTTCTTATGCCAATGGGTTCAATTCGATTAATTTTCCTGTACTTAATTATGACCAATTGGTTGCAAACAATGTCGTACTTGCATTGGGAACATAATTATCAGGAAAACACCTTTGCCATACAGGTTGAATAGTGAAGGAATCGTAATTACTGTCTTGTTTGTAAATAGATTCTATAACAAAATTAATTTATTATATTGTACTCCTAAATTCTTTCAAAGGATTTCACGATTCATTAAAAGTTTACACTAAACGTTTTCCAGTTTCATATAATTCAATCCACACAACTTAATTTCATTCTACGATGCTAGCAAAACAATGTATTATAATATTTTTCACAAAAATAGATGCGAATTTGTAAATAAAATCTCAAAAAGAAGTATAATTTCTCTTAAAAAGAAAAAAAATGCTGATTGAAAACGTGTAGACATCAATGACTCACTGTAGCATTGCTACAGTACCGACCAAGAAAATCTTCTGTATTAACTTCCAATATATACATCAAAATCCCCACATATTTTTATGTTGCTATCTTCTTTCGAAATCCTTCTCCTCTTTCAACTTGAAGTCCATGTGGTCACTGACGAGGAAGGATTTTGTTTTGTCATCGGATCCAACAATTTGCATGTACGTACGTATACAACAAAAACAAGATTATATTATGTTCTTGGTACGTAAACAATAAATCAAGTGACTTAAGACTTTGATTCTGTCACAAATATTTTGAGTTTGAATTTTTTAAATAAGCAGACATCATACAAAAAATCACTCGCTAAACACGGTCTAATTTGACTGTGTCCAAGAATTCGCTATTAAACTTTGACGTTATCACTTTTCTTGTACATGTGTCACTGACGAGGATGGAAAAATACCAACAGCCACTTATATTTATGGGTGAAGGTAATTTTAGTTTAACCATGTTTTTATTCAAATTTCTTAAAAATTTAGTCGTACTAAATAATTGTTAGGACAATTTTATCATATTGAAAAATTATATTCGACTCAATTTATTATTTTGATTTTTTTTTTCAATTCTTGAATCTAATGATAAGTATGATAGTTGTACACATCGGACCAGCATGGTTACATCTGGCGTAGCCTTAAGCGTATATAAATACACAATAATCTTGTATATCATAAGTACCGCATGGACAAACGTAAACGCATCCTAACTGCCCCCTGCCAGCTGATCAAATCAAATGAAGAATAGTAGTTAATATATAACTTTATCAAGAGAGCAACGTCAATTACTGATTACAAAATGTAAATATAACATTAACAAGATTAAGAGTTTAAAGGTTTGATATGAATCAAATGCGTGGATCAGTTAGTAAAAAATCATTTAATTAGAGATTAGAAATTTAAATAAATGAAAAGGAAACTGCATTTAAATTTGACACGAAAAATATTCATTGCATGTGTGATCCGATTCTATTTAGTAAAAATGGGAAGAATAAACTATAAGAGACCAATATCATAGTGTGGGCTTTTTAGACCACCTAATATAAAAAAAATTATATCAACTAATCTATTTTTAAGTGAAATGAAATTTTCTTAACTAATTTCTCCAATAAAATATTCTTGATAGTTGAGTTAGAATAATAGTCGCGTTTAATAGTTGATGCGCACTCTCTCATATGTGGAATCCCGTTCCTACACAAAATGTAAAAATTACATTTTTCACATCGAAAATGAAAATTTTCCCATGCTCATTTATTTGAAGCTCCACCTCCTCCTCTTTCGCATGTAGCCGACACTAGCTTGTCGATTATCAGATCCCTACATTAAAGGGGTGGGACGTCAACCTCACATAATTTTATAAGCATAATAATTTGATGAGTTTTATAAAGACGAATCTTAAAATAATAGACGACAAATCTTTATTATCTGTCATCTTACCATGTGTGTTGATCAAGTGTTGGAAATTTAAGCATATGTCTAAATTGATCAGTTGGCACAAAAAAATCTAATTTAATATCAGAAAGTTCATAAAATTTAAGAGAGTTAAGTTTCAAGTTTTAACAAGATCATAGCATGTAAAAGTTACTTTTCAACAAGAAAATCTAATTTAGTTAACAAGTCTCAAAGTTTGCTTCATTGGAAGCATAACATTGTTAAATACTTCTTAACAATTCAAATATAAATGTTCTACTTGACTCAATCTATTGAAAATTTAAAAATAAATTGGTTTGCACATATTTAGTAAATATTTATTGAGAATAGTACATTTTTATGTTTTTAATTCTCATGGAAGCATATACAACTTATGAATTTATTGATAGTGAAAGAACATAAATTTTGTGCTTCAAATCCTAAAAAATAAAGAGCAAAACGAGATCAAATGAGAAGTTAAGAGCTTCCCAAATTATTCTTGTTGAAGTCCTCATGCGACGTCAAGGCCAAGATGAAATTATAACCCCGTAAGACCGTGAGAAACTCGACCAACTAGACCAAAATATGGATGTCAATATTTTTTTGTGATCGGCCTCCCTGTTTTGGTCGGCTGTTCAGGTTTCTGGTTTTGGTTTTTGACAAGTCCTGGAGTGTTCTTTGTATTTTAACGCTTGATGTTTTAATTAAAATCTTCTGCTTAACAAAAAAGAAAAACTAGGTATTGATAATGAATTCTTGACGATTCATTATGTTGATAATTGATATGAGATATGTATTATGCATCAAAAAAGATATCACATCGTCTAATTAACCTGAGACATTGACAACGAGGCAATGACTGCATATTGAGATCTGATCCAAATCATCTGATGAGTAGTTAGCAATGAACTGGTTTTGGTGAACCTGTTGGCAATCGCCTTGATGATTGTCGATGATGAAATTATTAAAAGAACATATTCCTATGCATGGTAACACATGAATTAATAAATTGCTCAATCTTTTCTCGACATCATGAGGTTTTGTTTATCTATTATACTGACCTCTGGATAACAAGGAAGGTCGTCGCAACTAACTGCTCCTAAACATATTATCGCGTCAGCTTTGTACAGCGACATTGGACCTATGATTTTTAGTTGCTAGGCATCTCGCAATTTAATATCATAATACCCACGTCGATCATTAACCAGGTTTTGAAGCAAGTCACATTGAACAGGATAAAGCAAACATGTTCACTTTCCCGTGTTTGTAACTAATAAATTATTAGTGAATCTGAATTTTGGTGTATCTCGCATGGTGGGTTGAAGCAGGATAGGTCTAATGTTGAGTTGGGGTTGAGTGTTAGTTTGCGGATAATATTTGTGGCTGAAAGCTAAGTTGTATTCGGGTTGATTCATGTGTTAAATGAGTCTAGTATTATATTAGCCGATCTTCCCATTGAGGGATTTTCATATTGGAATAAAAGTTACTCAAAAAATATTTTTTTTCCTAATATATATCCGCATGTCATATTATATTTACAGCATTGACCAATTCGGATTATATTTTGGTTCAGATAGGAAATAGTTAAACCGCGCAAGTTATTTTTTTTTACAATATATAATATAGTTTGGTTCATATTTTTCTCATTCATACTGCTGAAATTGGATCATTAAATAAAGACATTCGTTCTGTTTCCACGTGCATTTATTTTGATTATAGCTTTATGAGTTTGATTGATATGTCTAATTCTTTTGCACATGTGATTAATAAAGTCTAATTATCATCTTATATTCAACTTTGGATTTATAAAATCTATATTTTTAAATTTACAGAAAATATCTGTTTCGTTAATTTTAGCGACACTTTAACCATAAATTTTTGTTGACGTAGATGCTATTAATATGACGAAATGTCATTCAAGAGATGTTATTTACTCTAAATTTAAAGTATAAAATGTTATATGCAATTAGATTTTATGAACAAATCACAGGACATATTTGCCGGTTTAACATTTATAATCATGTAATTTACAAATATTTTTCTTGGTTTCAATAGGAGTTCACGTTAAGCTGCTAACTTTGCCCGGCCAAAACGTTTTGGCTTACTTGTTAAAAAAGTCGTCCACACCGTCCTTTTGGAATCTCTCCATATGAGTTTAGCGAGGCGAACACGTGGGTAAACGTCTAATTTTTATTCTGGATGATTCTTATGGAAAAATTTATCACACATTTTTAATTATCATGTGTTATTTTGTTCACTTTGGTAACAAAAATTTGTAATATTCACATATGTTATCGAATCTTATTAGGAAAATAGGTAAAATAGGTTGTGGTGCATGTGATGTATTTTTTTTAGGAATTACAAAAATATTCATGATTTATAGGTTGGACCATACTCTTATTTCGTAAGTCGAGAATTTCTTAACATTAACTTAGTACAACGTATAATATGAATATGAATCCACATTTGAAAGTAGAGTTTAGGGTAGAGTATAAATCTTATAAATCTTTATCACATCCTTACCGTTTTATCTTAATTTAAATATCCTAACTAAACCTTAATTAGACCATTTATACTTATTATTATTATTATTTATAAATTATAATATATTTCTTAAATATTCTACAATATATTTCATAAAATTGATTCCTCTAATTTTTTTATTGATATGCTAATTATTTTACTATCAATATTCGTATATTCATTATAATTCAACATATTATATATATAATTAAAACTTTATACTAAAAAATATCTTTCATTTAATTTAAAGATCGTACTTTATAGATCCTATAGACCGTAGAGACATTGAAAATAAGAATATAAATCTAGTAATAATTTTTGTTAAAATTTAAGATAGAATATAACTTTTTAAAATAAACTATGGACAGAATATTACGGATATCTTACGGTACTCATTGTCATCCGTGTCTCTTTCTTCTTGGAGTGGATCGGATCATGTACCTCGTGAGGCTGGAGCTGACGAGGATTCATACCAGTATGGACGACACGTAAGCAACCAGTTGAGGTTTCTGGGTAATATTAGATTAAGCTTCTTTCGTTTGTTTTGGCTTGGCTCGTGTCTGGTCCCACGGTTTTGGAATAAGTGCAGAGTTATTATTAACAATTATAAGATTCTTAGTTTTTTTTATGATTATAAATACTTTTTTGTCTAACTTATCAAATGACTATTACGTCTAATTTTTCTTAATTTAACAATTAATTTTGCGCCAAAATTTGATAAAGCTGAAGCTTGAAAACTGACATTACCCGGATTTTTAAAGGGGATTTACCCGAGTTAAATCGAAATAAAAATAACTCTAAAACAAAAATATTTGAATTACTCAATAACTCTAAAATAAAAATAAAAGACCTGTCCAAATCGAACACGTTGCATGACTTCCACGTGTCACTCGCACTTCTATAAATAAAAACCCAACTACTGGATTTCGGTGCCGTGATTAACTAGGTAGCGTCTCCAAATCTTGCATTACAAAATTTTTGTGACCGCCAAATCTTTATATTCTACTCTTCTCCTCTGCCCTTGTAAATTTCCACCACCTGAAGCAATTTTCTTTACAGAGGAGACGATAAAAGTTGTACCTGCGATTTGATTTAATTGTTGATATAAATCCGATTTTTTTGGAGAGTCAGAGAAAAAAAAATGAAGGACACATCAGAAAACCCACTTCACCTCAAGTCCATTAACCACATCTCCCTCCTGTGTAAATCCATTGAGGAATCCATCAGCTTTTACCAGGATGTTCTTGGGTTTTTCCCAATTAGGAGGCCTGGATCCTTTGACTTTGATGGTGCCTGGTAATAAATAAATTTTACTTGTAATATGTTTCCATAATAATTGCACCAAAGTGTACATGTGATTTGCATGAAGTGTTCTTGGTTCTTTAAGGGTTCTTGATGGTTTTTTTTTTTCTGTGTTGTTCTTGGTTTAGGTTGTTTGGATATGGGATCGGAATTCACCTGCTCCAGTCAGAGAACCCGGAGAATTTACCAAAGAAGACAGAGATTAACCCAAAGGACAATCACATCTCTTTCCAGGTAACTTTTTTACTGAGCCGATTAGTCCGGTTGGATTAATTGTATATCTGGTATCTGTGTTTTGATCAAGTATTTGAGAACGACTGCCAGTAAAATTTGGTATTCAATTTGTGGAGTGTTTTTATTTATCTTTTTTTGGGTCTGGTCTGGTTTGTTTTGTTTCGTTTTCTTTAACTTTTGTGGTTTTAATGTGTTCCACCTGTATGAAGTATCCAGAAAGTGATTTGATCACGGCATTTGGGTCATTATCACGCGGAAGGAAGTGAAAAAAAGGCAGCGATTTAGGAAAGATAGTGACAAAGTCCTCAATTTACCAAACCCAGAAAGACCAATCAAATTAACCATTACATAATTGGTTCGAGGAGATGTAGATTATAAAATTAGTTCCGTTCTAAGATAGTGATTGATGAAATAATTGAGCCTCAAAGGGGGTCCCACTAGTCCTGTGCTTAAAACATGCAACTCATGTCAACCTTTTAATGGTTTAAAGGGTTAATTACTGTTGCTTAAAGTTGGTTTTGGTGATAATAAACTCGAATTTCTTCTCTCGGTTCACAGGAGTTCGAACCGATCAAAGATATTGTACAGCTCATAGGAGCTGCTATCTAGATACAATATGTTGAACAGTGTCATTATTGATAACTGCATGATCATTAGAAAAAGGTGTTGAGTCTTTTAACAAGTCATCTCCCTTGAAGTAATCTTATTCAAGTTGGTAAAAGGTGACGTGAGAAATTCGGGTTACAGATTAGTACCATGTTCGAACCGGAGAAAGTATTAGTTATTGAGAAAAAGAAAAAAGATTTAGGAGTTATATGAGGCACTGTCTAGATAAAAATCATTTAATATGTCGATCACTTTCAGTTAAAAAAAAAAGAAAAAAAAAGGATGATGAGAGGTGGATCAGTATTCCAAGATTTCTACAGATTCTGATCATGCATATACAGCCATGATAGTGGAAACATGGAAGAGTTGTGTAGGCAACTTTGTTTTTTACACTTAAAAGATATGATTGATGAGTCATAATTGCAGACTAGTACAAATTTCTCAGTTGCTTCTTTTTCTCAATTTCTCACCTTATGTATTTTTTTTTTCTCAAAATGGAGGCTCGCCCTTTTTCTGACGTTTACGTAGCTTCCTTTGTGTCCTAAATGGAAATCTCTTTGGCATATGATTATAGCTGCTAGAAACTTCTTGAATTTGCTAAAATCTTCATCAACTTACTTTTGTCTTGTTCTATGCCTAACTTTGTCCTAGTACCTGGCCATTTATGTGGTCACATGGTAATTTCGAAAAGGACGTTCTAAATAATGCATTTTTCATTGTCTAGACACATGCTGGGTCCACTGATTCGGGTTTGGCTCGGTCTGCTTTGTAGTGGCATGAAAATTCTAGTGTTCAACTTGTTTAATTTTTTTTATGGCAGTGTGAGAGCATGGGAGCAGTGGAGAAGAAGCTGAAGGAGATGGAAATAAAGTACGTGAGGGCACTGGTAGAGGAAGGAGGCATCCAAGTGGATCAGCTCTTCTTTCATGACCCGGACGGGTTCATGATCGAGATATGCAACTGCGACAGCCTCCCAGTTGTCCCGCTGGTCAACGAGATGGCACGATCGTGCTCTCGCGTGAATTTGCAGATGGTGCAGCATCAGCAGGTGCAGCAAGTGCTCCATTAGGAAGCTGGTTTTGGTGCTAAGGGAAAGTACATAGAATTTGGTACTTGAGAGCATCATTTGGTTTGGGGAATGTCATAAATAATAAACCATAGTCCCCAAGTGAGGTGTTTGGTGGTGATCAGCAATTTGTGTATGCCCTTTTTTAATTCTTCTTGTAGTGAACTTGTGATCTCATTGTGACACTTTGTGATAATTATTATAATCATTACTATCACTGTAAGAGTAGAGCGATTGTTTTTTTCTTGGTTTACAACACTTGATAACAAGTTAAAATTAAATTTGACTAAGTTTGAACCGGATACCAAATTTGTTTACTAATTTCTCAAATACTAAACCGAATATGATGGAACTAAAAGTTAAGAACGCGATGGATTTGTTCCCTGCTCTAATATTGTATTCCCAAGCTTTAAGCCCATGTTATATTCTCTTTTGAGGGGCAGGCCCATATGAACAGCTGACTCTTCCAAATAATTAACATCGAGCCCAATGTGAAGTTTCTTCTTTGTTGTTCCTTCTTTTCAACATGCGAGGATCTTATTAGTTATTAGATCTAACAAATGAAAAGGACATACAAAAATAGTTGGAATTTGGAAATAGAGCTAAATTTAAGTCATGAAAATTAATACATGCATGAAGGGCAAAAAATTATTGCAGATATATGTTTTATATTGCCTCATGAATTAATCAATATATATTTATTAAAAAAACGATTGCAATATGCTTGAACAATATGATGTATATAAATATAAATATGTATGCTTTTATTCAAAGTACATGCTTCCTCTCTAAACAATCAACATTACACCAAAGAGAGGAACACGAGTACCAACAAATCAATAAAACAATTCCTTATTTCTACCATGTAACACAAACTCCACAGTCCTTACAATACCTAATCAAGAACAATAAATAAAACATGCACCTATAGACTTCGCTTTCCCTTCATACAAGCTGCAGCTACTTCTCCAACATTTTCTCGTACTTCTCGATGGATTCGAGCCTCTGGATCGCGAGCTGCTCCCTGAACTTCTTGATGAACGCCTCCGCGCTCTCGTTGATGTCCATGGATGGCTCGCTCTCCAGCCTGTTCGTCAACACCTTGTTTGTGACATTATTACTTTTGTTTTTGCAGGCCTTTGGATCTTCATTAATATGGACTTCCTTGTGCCTATGGACTTTAGATCTTGGCTCGGAAGATGTGGGATTTTGGTCATGTGGTGGAGGTGGAGGAGGAGGCAACATAGCGCTCTTGCTGTTGTTGTTGTTGATGATCTTCTTCATTGTTGTTATTTGTTAACTTTATGATTTCTTGTGTCACATAGTTTGGAGTATTTATATATTAATATATGTAGAGGCGTGGAGGGTTAGAAAATGCCATTCCTTAATTGGGTCAAAAGAATCCCACGCATATATATTTTCCCAGAAGAGCACTCATTGTGTTTTGAAAGATAAATTAATTACAATAAGTGGGTATATTAATTAACAAAAAGAGTCGTCTTAATTTAATTGAGATTATGAATTTGAACCATTAAAATGATAGTAGTGTTAAAGTTTGTCATGAGAGTTGTCATTACTAAAAAATCTGATTCAGTTTATTAATCTTTTAGTGAATATTTGAATATCGAATAGTTTAAGAATATCAATTAATCCTTAGGTTCTTATTTAGAATTTCTTACTAGACGGGCTTATCTCATTTTGCGGTCAAGTCAAATAATCATAATTATGTGACCATACAAATCAAAACTTGCGGCTTAAGATGAGGATTGGAAACCGAAAGTTAGGTGATGAGTTGCCGCAATGCCGTGTGTCGCCAAATTCCAGTGCTCCTCTGAGTTGGAATAATTTCCCGTACATGCTTCCCAATAAACTGAAATGTCTATCTATTTTGAAGCTGAAATTCTTGGGCGATCAAGAGTCCAAGTTTATGGTTCAATTATCTACGCCTAATTTTTTTTCCCTAACTCTTGCTCGTAAGACCTAATTGTCAACATGCATGATAGATTATCTATCCAAAGAATATTCAGTTGGAATTAATTGAATTTCTATGTGTATAGTATTTTTATCTTACATATTAGGAGATCCGCTGATGTAGCTACAAATTTTTGTTTATTATTAGATGTATATCAAATATTTACTAAATTATGTTTAGAGTACTTTTATCTTACATCTCCGGGTTATTTTGTACATGTTTTTCCTGTGTTTCATTTCTTATTCTGGTTTAAATATTTTTTTAATTTTTCAGGTTTATTCAACATTGTATATGCTAAAATTTTTTTTATTTAATCTAAAATTTAAAACAGTAAATAAGTTAATATTCGATACTTATAAATTAATACTTTTATTTGTATTACCAATGTAGAATTCTCAATTAAGTGATGCAAAAATTTCAATAAATATATTGGTAGCGCATTGTTAAAGTGGAGAAGAGTTGATTTTTTTTTAACCACGACCCCAAGGTTTATCTCAAAGAGAATTTTTTTTTATTGAGTGGTTTGTGTTTGACTTCTCGGACAATAACACATTCAAATCTATCTTTTGAGATAACCTTAAAAAACAAGACATAACATGTTGCCTATGTTGATCTAAGAAAATTATCCCAAAAACTTTTCACCGAAAGTTGTAATTTGTAATTTTCGTTTTATTTCTGGTACACTAAGGAGCAAGCAATTAAATAAAAATGTAATTACGTCGAGTGATTAATGTTCATGCATCCAATTGCTTTGATTCCCAATAGAAGTCAGATTTATTGTCACAGCACACTTGATGTAAACAAAGCAAATAACATACATGATATGTATTGAGCTACTTGAGTTGTTTCTTTGTTAAATGGATTATATTAAAAGAAGAATATTTACAAACTCCCTAGAGCACAAATATTCTAGATACAAGATCAGATTTTGATGGCTTAGATCCAAAATTGAATTGGACCATCTAAAAACAACTCATAAATCTTCATCAAAATGATATAAATAAAAGATTTATGATCATATTTTGCATTTTGAAAAATTGCGCGATTTTGCGTAAGCTAAATTCCCAACAAAATGGTTCCAAAAATTGTGAAACGAATCTTATGTCCATGTGGACCATGTCAATGGAGACGAGACCCATCCAACCATCCATGTGCATTGTCAAGCTTGGACCCTGGCACCAACTCAAACCGACACAGTGACAAAATAATTCCAGATTGTGCGAGCAAAGTGGCAGTTTTGATATACAATCTCAAAATTTGCAGTCCAATTTATCGAATTTCGTGAGTTCTTACCTCAATCATTTGATACCAAATATGAACTAAGGATCTACTGAAGAAAAAAAAAAATGAAGATGAAATAGTACAAATATTTCTATTAACGAAAAATAATTGCTCTCATTAATAAAAAAAATTGATTTTTAACATAAAACTTCGATAACAACAGAAGTGCAACAAATATCTCTGACACAAAACAAATTAGACCAAATGAAACTAAAATAACAAATCAATGTATAGAACGAGGCAACAGAATGCCAGAGCCCATTCTAAAGTAGAAATAACAAAGGATTCTATTCACGATTGTGTTGATCATTTTGTATTGTATTATATTTACAAATAAATATATATTGCAATGACACAAAATTTAGAAAAATTTGACGAAGATTGACACACAAATGTTCTGTAAAATGAAATATGTTTTTTTGAAAGCGAAAAAAAAATAAAAAAATTAATTTCCTTGTGCTTTGTAGCCTTCCTTGTAGTCGATTTTAAATTGGAAGTCGCCTGTCAGCCATAGCCCAGACGACAGCATGGACGCGCTCCTCGTAACCCGCTTCTCCCTCCGACACTTTTCCATCTTCGTCTCCCGAACCCGCTTACCCTTAAACCCTCACCTCCCCTGCTTAACCCGAATACCCGGTCTCCGACCCGACCCATCTAATCTGACCCGGAACCACAGCTCCCGCTCGGTGAAGGCCAAGGCGGGATGGCTTCTGGGTCTGGGAGAAAAGAAGAAACCGAGCATCCCTGAGATAACTAAGGCCGGCGACCCGGTTCTCCACGAACCCGCCCGGGAAGTCGACCCGGAAGAAATCGGGTCGGAGAGGGTACAGAAGATAATTGACGACATGGTCAGGGCTATGAGAGTGGCTCCTGGTGTTGGGCTCGCTGCCCCTCAGATTGGCGTCCCACTAAGGGTCAGCTTCTTTGTTTTTTTCTTTTTTGATATAAATTTTATATTTCTTGTCTCTTCCTCTTTTTTGTTCTAAAGGTTTTTTTTTTAGTTGATGTGGAAGGGAAAGGTTTGAACGTTGTAATGGAGTGAGTAGTTAAAGAGCTACATTTTGGAATAGAGTCGTGGAATTCTAGTTATTGGAATGTTCATATAGGGGGTGGGGGATATAGAATATGGTTGGGTTATTTTTAGGTGGGAGAGTTGCTTTCTTTTAGTACACGAAAAAATGTGCAGTTCGTTCTTCAAATTTGATATGAATTTTGTGGTTCGGATTCAGCTAGTTGCAAGTGTGGTTGGCTAATTTATAAGTGCGGAAGATCCACATCCTCATTGCCTTAAGGTTTGGGGTAGGATATGAAAATTCATATATGATATCAGAACCAATTATTCGTGTGAGACCTTTGGCGCATTGTCCATTTTGGCAAACTGGAAAAACCTGTGCAAACTTTGACCTCGTGTCTTCGTTTACAGGGGCTTGTTGGGATTTACCACATCGCTAGTTGCGAGTGTGGTCGTCTGGTTTATAAGTGCGGAAGATCCACCTACTCATTGCTTTATGAAAATTCCTTTAGTATGTAGTCAGTTTTGAGATTATCTTGATTGAATAGTGTTATATTAACTTTTGGCTTGTGACAAGTGTGACGGATGAAATCAGTGCTTTGTGTTAAGGAGTTGGGCTAACTTTGTGAAGCTAAAGTTCATGGTTTATGTTCTAAGGCATTTCATTGTCTTTCTTTTTGGTTTTGCAGATTATAGTTTTGGAAGATACAGAAGAATATATCAGTTATGCACCAAAGGAAGAAATCAAAGCACAAGATAGACGCCCTTTTGATCTTCTGGTATGTTGAATTTTTTTCAGCCACAAACAGTAGCTGTTTTCCAGAGTTTCACTTTAAAAAGTTCACATAACAGTTCACTAGTTTGTTTGAACCAGGTGATTGTGAACCCGAAGCTAAACAAGACGAGCAACAGGACCGCTCTGTTTTTCGAAGGATGCCTGAGGTAAGATGGTGAAATATGAGATTCGTCCTCTGCTACTAGCTCTGATTTGTGATTAGTTTTGTACGAGCAGATTTTTATTTAAATGTTACTATTTTAACTATTAGCTCTCACATCAACGGTGTTAATATTGGACCATTGTTGTCAGCAATTTCTTGGATATTCCTGTTAGCATATTTTCTCTTTGGCAGGGCGATTGAGTTCTTGAGTTTACTCGCTCTCTTATTTGAACAAATCCTTTTGGTTCTCTGGGAATTGATATAAGCAGGTTGTTTTAGTGTCAACTGAGGAATGAGGTCACGGGACACCAAATTTATAGGCTTGTAGAATGGCACCGGGAAAGCCTGTGATCAATTGGTCTTGATCATAGCAAGTATCTAGGCTTTCTTATGATAATTAACTTGATTTCTTACTTCCAAAAAATAGAATATGCTTGATGTCGCTGATACTTTCTCAGTCGTCAATCTAGTTCTGCTTATCCTCATTGTGTGATGTTGCTTATCTTAAAAGTTTGTTTTCTGCAGTGTCGATGGCTTCAGAGCTCTGGTTGAACGCTCTCTTGATGTTGAGGTAACAGGCTTGAATCGTGATGGCCAGCCTATCAAAGTTAATGCTTCAGGATGGCAGGCCCGCATTTTGCAACATGAGTATGATCATTTGGATGGAACACTATATGTTGATAAGATGGTCGCAAGAACGTTCAGAACTGTGGACAATTTAGACTTGCCACTTGCAGAAGGATGCCCTAAACTTGGTGTCCGCTAGCTCCTGCCAAAATCATTTTTTCATTCCGTACAACAAATAGTCGGAAGCTCATTGACCTTGTGGGAAACTAGTGCTTTTATCCTCTAGCTCGGTTGTTTTGTGCCATGTCAGAGATGTAATAACAGACTTGCTCTGGTAGATTGTGGATGAGTTTTGTTTAGCTTCATTCTTACTCAAACTTTGTTCTTTGTATGTTCTTTGAACAACTATGATCCATCATATATGACTTGAATTGGTCTTTAGGAGATCACTTAGTCACATTACTGTGATCATAATCTTTGAACCTTTTTCTTAGTGGTCAGCTTGCCACCACTTTCCATTTTGAGTAACTTGTCAAAATAAGAGACCTATTACAGCATTCTTATGTTCTTTCTTTCTGTACATGGTGGCCTGGCTTCATGAATATTGAATCAAGTCAGATGCGGACTTCAGTTGGATGAAGCTGGCTCCGCACGAGATGCAAGGAGGAGGAGATACAAGACCATGACTTGAGCCACGAGCTTGCCAGCAGAAAGATGTTGCTTCCCCACTATGCGATGCAAGCTGAATGTCTTCAAGATAGATGTCTTCGCAGGGTGATTTGTCGCTGCAAGCAAATCTTATGGCTTCCCGGGTGGCTGTGGTTCCCCTAATGTGAGCAAAGGATATGTTCTTTATGTTCACAGCCGAACTCTGCATTCACACGGGTACTGTATGTTGCAGAATCTTGTTCGCTAGCAGGATGTCAACATAAAAAGGGCCGCAGAAAGAACCTATACCTGGTTTGCACAGGAGTGCGGTGAATCACAGTAATATTGATCAACTATTATCGGATGCGACACCTTTTCCATGAGAATGTTGTGAAACTTGATCTCCGTGGCATTGCCTTTACCTCCCTGCCAAGTGCCAATTGATCAAATGCAACTCAACAAGCAGCAAAGTCTCGCTCACACGGAATCAACTCATACTCGCTACAACAGACGGAGACAGCTGACAGTAATACCTGCCATGTTTTGATCCGCACCCCATTGTCGGTATTAGACAAGAATGCTCCATCAACTACTACATCGTGCACCAGTTCTGCATATTTCGAATTTCCGAGACTTCCAATACTGAGAAAAGATCCTATTTCAGCAATAATCACTTCGTGTAGTTGAAGTTGTGGGAGTTTGTTTCATCTGCAGACTGTTCACCTGATACCGTGGCCTGATCCGCAGGAAAAATTTCTGATACCGATCCGTGAAGAGTTTCCTACTATAGAGATGCAGTCATCTCCTGGATAAATCAGACGCATCTGATATCAATGCAAGAACATCATAATATACTTAGAAGGAGAAAAAGAAACAAACCTGTTCTCACTGTGCTGTACTTGATCCCAACACCTCGCGACGAACTTACGTGGATTCCATCGGTATTTGGACTGGACGCTGGTGCGATTACAATCAGACGAGATATCGCGACTCGGATACAATTAGTGAATGCTATGTGCATCTGTTGGCTGTTTATAATTCTTATGTTTCTGACTTTCAAATCCTTGCATTTATGAAATGTGACAGCCTGTCTAGGAAGAGATTATAGAGGGAAGGTGTTAGTAAACAATTTTCTTGGAGTGCCAACAAGAACAAGACAGATAATTATTCATGGACTAACTGCATATTTTGAGGAATATCGCTGTACTGACCGTTGGAGCGTGGCGACAAGGCTGAGACAACGAAATAAATTCAAGATTCAGAAGCTGCAAAAAGAAAAGAGGAGGAGAACGCCATCTATAAGTGAAAAAAGGCGAAGAATACCATTGTTTTGTTGGTCTTACAAGACTGAGCCCACCATATCTGTCCCCTTCCATCAATACTTCCTTCCCCTTCCATTGTAAGGTGGTTTACTCCATGGAAGTAGATCCATTTCCGGGGATTCAAACCCTCCCATGACCGCGGATCTTGTGGAGCAACTATAGTACCAGAGATCTGTCAAGAGCAAGATGAGAGATCCGACTCGGTAACTAAATAGCTAGTACTGAAAGACAATGACAATGTTGCTCATCTATTATGCTTACGTCGAGAGTGATCTTCGATCGGCAGCGACCACTGAGATCGACAGGATATAGCAGGAAAACATATCCAGCAGGAATCACAATTTTGGTTCGTCCCGGGGAAGAACAAGCCAGTATCCAGGCTTCTTCAAAAGCCTGCAATACAAGTTCCAATACAACACAGAGACATACTTGAGCTCACACGTTAAAGATAATGTGCTCATACTACTGGGCTTGGCTACTCGGGATTATAACCCGTTGGTCAAGAGTCAGGCAACAGGTCTACATGTAGCACATTAAGGCTGTAGGTAAGATGGCTCGGTTCAGTCCGCCCATGTCGTCCGAATTCAGCAAGTCCATAACACATACAACCGAATTACATCTGAGCTCTAAATTTCTCAACAGTATTGCAAGCTCAAAGTGAACCATTTCATAAACAAGTAGACCAAGTGAACCTCTGAAGCAGAAGAAAATAAATAACCAAATAGGAAACTACGGTCACACCTGGGTGTCATTGTGGAGACCATCACCTCTAGCACCAAAATCACCAACTGAGAGGACCCTTTTCGACCCGGACCGGGTTCTCGGAGACCCGGATCCTGGGAGCTCCAAAAGAGAGTCGAAACCTCGTGCACAGACAAGGCTGGAACACGTGCAATAAACCAAGAAATTGATCAACAGAACCAGAGAGGTAACACTTACGCCTGGCCACCGGGAACCAAGTCCGAGGTTGTTGGCGTCCATGATTAATAACAGGCAAGAAAACAGAAAGGGGAACAGCTCATAGAAGACGTGGAAAGCCAATTAGCCAGCTGATCTTTTGGTACAGTTCCAAGAGTAGATTTCGAAGATTTGGTCCAAAAGAAAAAAGGAATTACTTGGAAGCAGGGCATTTGAGAGCAACCTCCCTCCCTGGACAAGGGAACCGAAATACAACGTGTCCTCTCCTTGTCCGCGAGTTCGGTAACTTCCAATCCCGGTAAAAAAAAAACATATGGTTTGACCAAACCCGTTCACTGACCAAAATGGTAAAATAATTTCCAATTGTAAGTTCTTTTTTCCTTTAGGTTCGATGGTTAGATTTACACACTCCGAATATAGTGACATTTGGTTTTTTCTATTGATAACATTCTAAATCTGAACACTCTTTAGTCATTAGGCAGCCAATCTAACTATCTAAGTTTGGAACACGTCGAAAGTAAAGTTCTTGTAATAAAATGTTAATTTTAATATATTTTTAATAACTCAAAGTTACTAGAATAAATAATTGGTTTATTGTGAAATTTGATTATATGGATACGTATGATTATATTTCGGTCGGATAATTTCTTTTTATCGTGCTTGGGCACTGAATCTCATTGAACATCACTTATGAAAGCTTATTTTTTTTTATAAAATTAATCCAATAATTAAGATCTCATTACTGGTAAGAGAATAGTAGTTGCACGCAGTCAAAGTGTCGCCCCTTAGGACAAACAAAACAACCCTAGAAAGTAGAAACAGACGGAAGATCAAAACACCAAAGAGATAAAAGAACAACAACCTTGGATCCAATAATGTCCACAATACATCGAGCCACTATACAAGCAGGTCTCCCGATGATGAACCTATTGAGGTTCCAAGGGCTGCCCATCTTAGAACAGCTCCATTTGGAAGAGAAGCTCCTCCGTACCTCCTCCAACAATTGGTGTATCATTAACGATGGCACCGACACTCCTACCATTGTTATGGGCATCTCTGGGTGGGTACCCCCAAGAAGTCCAATTCTTTCTCCACTCTCTTGAATTACTTCTTCAAAGTTCCCATCTTTTCGATTTTTGGTTACGACCCAGTTCGCCAATTCGGTTGATATTGGTAACCCACAAAGACTTTTTTTTTTCTTTTCCATTTTACATTGGATCCATTAAGACTGTGGAGTTGTTATTGGTGTTATATCCTAAAATTCCAATCTTTTTCCATCCTCTTAAATTGCTGCTTCAAAGTTCCCATAATTTTGAAATTTGGCTACGACCCGCTTCGCCAATTGGGTTGTTATTGGTTACCCAAAAGCTCCATTTTTTTTCCTCATTGCAAAGATCTCAACTCGTTTTTTTGGCCCATTTACATTGGACCCATTGTGAAGTTGTGCATGTGGAGTTAAAAGATTTTAGCTTTTCCTGAATTCAACTATTGGGTACTGATGGGTCCTGTTTGCTACCGTTTGATGGTTTCTTAACTATTATAGGAAAGCTGGGGAGCTGATTGAAGTTGGTAATGTGATAAAGGATGATGTTCCGGTGATAAGAAGGTTCACTGGTGGTGGCACTGTGATTGTTGATGATGGAACTGTGTTTGTTACTTTGATATGTAACAAGGATGCGCTTCCTCAAGTGCAGCCTTATCCCAGGTCTATCATGTCCTGGAGTGGTGAATTTTATGGCCCGGTGTTTGGCAGGACCTCGGGTTTCCAGTTACGGGAGAATGGTACAATTACTTGAGGTTTGGATTGCATTCAATTTGACTTCTGCTATTCTCTCATCTCTGTGAAATTCATTTGTACCTTTGGTGGCTAGACGAGGCCCACATTGGGATGATGTCTTAGCTAGTCTGTAGTGAAGGTCCAAACGGTTGCTGCGGGAGGTTTTTATGTTTTTATGGTGTTTCTTTCAATTAAATTACCTTGGTGTTTCATTCCAAGGTAGTGACAATGAGGTCCTTGCTATCTAGGAAAATGTTTCAATCATCCATTTCAGTTGTAACTGAGCTTCATTTAAGAGGCCAGGGTAAAGGGGAATCTATTTGTCTGTCTAGTTATCCAACTTGAGGATCGGTTATCTGGGGATGCTTTTGTTTGCTTAATATGGCTCTGTGAGCCTGGAAGCACTAGGAGGGGTTTGTCAGAAATGAAGTCCAGACTTTTATGCGTGTTGTTGCCTATGTCCGAATTTTTTACTTGATCCTGCTTGCAGATTACGTCTTTGGCGATCACAAATTTGGAGGTAATGCTCAATCTATAACAAAAAGCAGATGGATACACCACACATCCTTTCTATGGGACTATGAGATCAGGAACATGGCTTACTTGAAGCAGCCCGCCCGGGCTCCAAAATACCGATCTGTAAGTTTCTTTGATCCCAAATGTACTGTCCGCGTTAGCTTTATGCCTTGCCGTGATTTTGAGCTGAGAACTATGCCTTAGTGTCACCTTTGGACTGATGTGAATTTCAGATCTCTGAACTTATTTGACTTGATACCATCATTTGGAAGGGGGACCAAATTCTCTGCTCCACCAGAGTTTTTCCCTTCACTTATTAATTATGCTACTTTGATACACTAATCTGATGAGCAGATAGAATTTGTTCCTCTACCTTTCGGTTGTGTGCACTGTGCAGGCAAGAGATCACACGGAATTTGTTTGTCGGCTGAAAGAATACATGTCGAGACACGATTTCATAGATGGAACATTGAAGGCTCTTGAAAGATATTTCGTAGTGAAGCCTGCAAGTTTGGAGGAAACCGAGACTCAGAAATCAGATTTTGTGCACTCTACCAGGATGCTCACACAGCAGGAGTTAATACCGGTGAATCTCAGGCTCTGAGTTAAGATACTTTTTGGCTGATAGATTATTTCTCATCAACCACAGATTGCAATTCTGACAATTTGGGCTGTTGGATTGGACCCATATTATGCAAAAAATATTGCCTCTATAATCATTTTTGACCTTCTGGAAATCAGGATATTCTATATATATATATAATATTGATTTTATGTGCTCTGATTTTATAATGGAATCTTGAAGTACTTGAGAAAATGAAGCATATGCATCGGAAAGATTCTAACGTCGTCAGTTTTTTGCTCAATTTGGTTCAAGTGATGGTCGAGAAGGAAGTATATGATTGGGACTTGAAGTCGATACCTTATACTAATCTCTTCTATGTTGATATATATAGCAATCTGAGTTAAATGAATATTAGTTGTGGTCTTCTTATACTTTTGGACGTCCGTAGAACTAAAAGTGGTTCAAATTAAAAGCAAGCAAGTGCATCCACGAGTGTTGATAATCGATTATTTTGTGAGTGGGGTGTGGGAGAAAAAGGTCCTCAAGCTTGACATGGATATCCACTTTTTGACAAATTATTACATGCCCACTGTGACATGTTTGTTATCTTGCTGTTTTTTCAGAAACCACATGTTATCTTGCTTGACTATGGTAGTGTTGATTTTATCGATTACCGACAATTTTCTGCCAGTTCATAAAATTAAATGTAATTTAACAAAATATACGACTTTCTGTGCTTGCTGTCTGAACCAAACATGGCAAATATGAACAGAGGAGTGGATTAGAATAACTGTTTATTTATTGATTTTTGCTTGCTGCAATGATTAGATTATTTAGACTTTTGATAAACAAAATATTTAGTTTATTTAGACTTGTGCCAACTCTGATTACTAAAAACTATTCCGGAACACTCTTTATAAAGTCAAGAGTTAGTCCATCGTACCTACTTACCTTAGAGAAAGATGAACAAATATTTGTAAGCGGTTAGGTAGTGGCTGTAGCGCATGCGAGCTTCGCACCCACAAAATCAAAGTGGTGCGTTCCAGATTGGCAATCCCATGTACGAAGATAATAAGTCATCTCTCGCTAATAATTGGACATTTGGACCCATGTACGAAAACCACCAGAACAATTATCTTCCATTTTCCCAATAGAAGAAACCACCCGAACATAATAATCATAACATGTAAGAAGTAACATAGCAAACTAGCGGAACGTACACACAATTAATGAAATTCCCAAGAGAGTATTAGGAGGATATTATGAACCAAAAGACAATTCGAGGTCCTACTGGGATTGAAAATGGTTCCTTTTTGTTTTTGTTTTTGTTGATATGTCTTCTAATAAATCGAACTTTATTAATGGCGTTCACAATGGCATGTGAAGAACCACTGGCTACAAAAACACAAGTTCTGTAATTTTCATCAAAGTTTGTCCTTTCAGTGACATGCATGTTCTTAATTCATACTAGGTAGTTAAATAAACCAGACGCGGAAGCCGATGCCTTTGACTCCGACCACTCTTACATTTAAGTTTGACCATTTCCCCGTCACAACTATAATTTTTTAACTTAAAAAATATAATTCAATAATAGTTCTAAATTCAATTGAAAAAAGATTAATTCATCCCGAGACTTGTGGCCTGAATTAAGATTATTCAGTGTGGATGTAGCCAAGTGGATTAAGGAAATGATTTTTTAAAAATGTGGTCAGACCATGAGCCAACAGTGAGATAGATCAGAACACTTGTATTCCAAATTTCAAAAGATGGATGGACTGACAACATCCTAGACCAATGGTATAGATTTGAGTGATTTATCATGTCGAACCGAATAGTCGAGATCAAACTTCAAAATTTGAGGTGGCCAACCTAAACCCTCCGACAGCCATGGGAATTTTAAGGACCATGCCCGCAGGTACATTGTATAGGCCATTCAGACAAGAACAAAATACCATGTGAAGTCATCTTACTAAATACTTGAACCAGGTACACATGCATTACAACCGGTAGTTGTCCTGCTGTACCAATCCTGTCTACAAAAGGGTCCACCACCTCCCTTTGGTGGTGATCCCAACAGCACCAGAAAAATCAGAACAGACGAGTTTCATCTAGATTTTGTCAATTGGTTTTACCTGTTCAATTTTGATCTGGATCCAAAAAGTCCCAGCTGATTGACCGTGACAGTAAGATTATATTTTTGGATATATCTTAACAAGATTTCCCAAAATAAAGAATATAAAAAAAATAACAATTAAAGATAGATATAAAAACAACTTAGATTAAATAGAGTATGTATCAAGTTTGAGTTGAGAAAATAGGACTTGTTTCACAGTTTTACTGTTTTTATTTCAGGATTATATTGTTTGTGGAAAAAAGAAGTTGAAGATAAATGCGCACAGAGGAGGACTGCCTATTTATTATCATAATTCATTACTGAAATTCTAACTTGACACTAGAAACCTACCCAGAAAAAATTAACTGGATGTTCCTCGCAGAAAGATACCGCATAACATCTCTTGGTTGAGAGATTAAGCGAGAGTTCGATTAATTACGCGAAAGAAGAAAAACTCCTCATAAAAAAAAGGCAAATTGTACACGCATAATTACATCCACCGAGACCAGATAACGACGTCCATCCCAAAATTAAATATAAAAAGCAACGGAACAAAATCTTACTAGAAAGAGAAAAAAATGGAAAAGTAGGATCGAGAACCGATTTTTTTTTAATCTCTAAATGGTGGTAAGACACGTACTATAAATATTTTAAATTGTTATCTTTAAGATATTCGAATTAGACATATATTTCAACTAAAACAACAATTGATCTAAACTATTGAGGTGAACTTAAAAAGAACTACTTATTTTATAAAACTATAATAGAGTCAAGTAAGTTTTGAATCAATGAAATCCTATATATTTACATCTCTTTATGTTTTAAACTGTCAAACCATTTGGCAAAAAAAAAAGTACTTATATTAGAAAAAAGCACAAAATATTCAAAAAAATGAGTTTTTCTTCATCTTCTACCAAATCTATAATCAACCAACAATCCGTTTGGCCATTATTCCAAAATTTGACCCAATTTTAACTCAAACATGGATTAATCCACTAAGTTATATACAAATAACAAGAGAAGATATCGAGACCAAAGTAACAAATAACAGTAAAGAACATCCCCCACACACTAAAACGGCATATTACACCAGGGAAACCTACCGCGATCTGACCTTACCGGCCTTTCTCCGGCGACCCTTATCGGACTTCGACCCGAAGGCACTGCAGAACCCACAAGCGGACACCTTCGGCGACGGAGGCTCGACCGCCGGGGACACCTTCCCTGTCCGGTATCCACGCTGGCCCCCACCATTGGATCGGCTCCTTTCCATGGTACTAACACCCCTAGGTGGCTTAACCTCGATATTAGCAAGATTTAACGGAGCATTCTCTTGCTTGATCTCCACGTTACCGCTGCTACTACTACTACCTGTAGTAACCTCTCCCTCTTGTTGCTGCTTCTGCTGCTGTTCTTGTCTCGCCTGGTTGTTTGCCTGGACTAGCAACTCTCCGAGGAACTTGTCGTCCCACACGTGTCCCGACGAGCCCGTCCTCCGAAACGAAACCGCGGATCTTTGTAAACCCTCCATTGGAACGATGGTTTGGTTTCTCTCACTACCAAGTTGGAAGAAAGAGAGAGAGAGGAAGGGAGAATTGTAGCTGGTTAGGTGCTTTGCTTTGTTTTGTTGGTGAGCTATTAGGTTTTCGGTGTTTGTTTGTATATATATATGAGATGGGATAAGGATATTTGCTATTTTGTGTAGCTGGTGTTTAATGGAAAATTTTCAGACGATATTTTTTACAGTTATGATTTGATTCACTTAACGGTTATTGTGTTTATCTCAGGGATTATACGTGATGTTTCTTTGTTTGTTTCATTTATTTATGGTCGGGGTATTGGAACTGGTCAGAGGAACAGGTACCACTGAGTCAAAATTACCGACTGGTCGATTCCATTTGTTTAATTTTGTTTTGTATATTGGGATTGGAATGGAACGTTTTGTTTGTCTGTTTCGGTTCAGTTAATATTTGGGTTAAAATTACGAAGTTGTGGGATCTTGGTAACGGCAGGAACATTCATGATTTTAACTAGCATATAAATTAATTGATTCATATGCGAAGTTATTTTATGGGAAGATAAGATGTTGAAGTTGTCAGAATTGGCCGGCTAGGTTTTTTTTTTTTAAATTCAATTAGTATTGAGATTATCATTGAATTCGCAAATTTGAATTAAAAGAAATCACGACAATAAAAATAACATTTAATGTATCATTGGGACGGTGGTTGTCCCATTTAATTTAATTTTAATGAAGTCATGTGAGACTTAATTATTCAATTGTTGTTGTGGGGTGGTTGGCAAATTGGATTCTTTTTTAACGGTAAATATTATTTTATTAATCACCAGAATTAACAAGTACAAGCAGCCCCATAAATAGTCTTAACTTCAAATGCAGCCCGATTGCAACCCAATCAGTCCAAACAAAATCAGCCCAATTGAGTTACGAGAGAGAACCACAGCAAGAACACCGCAACATAAAGTTACACGAGTCATAACTAACGAAAAATACACGTAGTTTGACCGAGACACAACCCAGCCTGAAGGTGACGATAGTACCTGTTATTTTTACCATATTATAAGAAGCTTTTAATTGGATTGACGATCAGTTTTTAATTGTTATTTTGACCATATTATAAGAAGCTTTTAATTGTCTGTGTGCAAATGCTGATCAATTCTTTTTATAAGAAAAACTCGTTGACAGTGAATTGATGGAGCTCGAAGATTCAATCCCTATCATGACAAATTTTTATAAGAAATTACTTAAGCAAAATATGGATCACTTTGTAACACGTAGTAACGTGGATGAAAGCTAATCCCATGTTCGATCCAGTTAGTTTTCCTTTTTTGCACGTAACTAATATTTATTTGAATTCAGCGAACCAGGAGGATTTTAAGTATCAACTGAAAGTAAAATTATATCTTTTGTCGACCTCGGTGCCCGGACGGAGGTGAATATCTCCAAGGTATATAGGGAAAGACTTTTTTCCTTGTTAAAAATATGTTGAAAAATTTGGTGGAATTCGAAGAGAATCTTGATCAGAATTGTATAAAGAGACTTTACTTTTAAAAACTATTTTATCTTATGATGTGGTTTTTCATGATTAAAAAGATTTTTTGAATTCTAAAAAATACGGATAATCAATTAACTAACAAGAACAATGTATAATTATTCGAAATCGAAAAATGGAGCAACAAGTTTTAGTAAAATGGTTTTAACAAAATGGTTATACACTTGGTTGTCTCACAAATGAAGTACTTTTCTATAACAAATATTCAAAGGGTAAAATAAATATTGATATTTATACAATTTATTTGTGTAACATATGATTTAGTTTATGTAATAAATTTAAAATACCATAAATTTGAAAAAAAAATCATGAAGATTACTAAACCATAACACAATGCATGATTTTTTTCAAATAAATATTTATTTTTAATTTTAATATAAATTGTCACAAGTTTGTAATATCTCAATTTAATCACACACATTATTTATGCCTATTAAAATATCCTTTGAATTATCATTATACTCATACATATTATTATTGTTGTTAATAATGTTTACCATCTTACTTAGCGTGGAAAATAATTAAATAATTTCCATGCCGTCAAACACCAAGCTAGATACATGTATCACCACAATACAAGCCTAACCATCTGGAAATTAGTTGATGGGGATGCAAAATACAAGATGACGCATAGTCAATAACGCAATTGAATAAACAGCCTCTGGATGCCTCGAAATTTAGGTGAGTTTGTACAATTAAACAAGGAATCAATTGGGGCCTAACAAATGTAGGGCAAGCTCTTAAACTAAAAAAATCAACCATCAAATAATTGAACATCATCTTGATATTTTATCCTCATCATGTCAACGTCAAACCTTATCAAAACACCCGTCCCATCACGAAGCTAAATCCAGCGTATGCGGTGGTGCCACAATTTCCAAACAATTGAAGGAAAGTACGCAATTAGGGCCTTATGATGTTGCCACCCGATTATGCAGGTCTCTCTGATCAGTACGTAAATTATATGGATCCACACTCACCGACTTCTAAATCGTTACGGAACGGTATCCATCCGTGAGTTAGCAATAGTTTACGGAAATTACTATTATCAGAAATAAACAATTTGTAATATGTGTTATGAAAATATCCAATTTAATATTATGTATTATGTGAAATAGACACTTAAGACCATTTTCTCATATGAACTTTGGAATTTGTTGAAGTGGTAAAACTTCGACTTGGTGACACGACACAAATAGATGATGTGTCAAGTAATTTTATTGAAAATTATGAAATTACTTTGGGGTGAGAATATGTTTTTTTAAAATTAGTATTGCTCTAGTTGTGTAAAATTTAACATACTCTCGTAAAATTTTGTAATTCTAATATCAAAATTTATCGCAAAATCTTCTAAAGAATTAGATCATTATGACATTAATAGTAAGGATTGACATTCTAACTTTAGTTTAGACCATCTATGAAGTGTGACCGAAAATGATATGAAGCCCGCCAATGATGCTCCGAGTTCGCACCAGAAAATTCCTGCTTGTCCAGGATATATGCCTCCAAAAGATCCCTTTATCAAGGTGGAGAGTCTTGGATGCGAACTGATGCCGAGCAGTAAGTAAATTGCTTTTTCTATTTCTTCAACTAAAAACTTAATCAACTCGTCGTCCTATCGTTTTTAAGGTGTTCATTTATCGGGTGGTTTATGATGCACACCCAGAACAATGTACTTTCACTTCATCATTTGATAGAGTAAGCTTTCTGACAAATTGCATTGTTGTGTATGATGTTATAGTTCCCTGTAACACTTGGATGGATATACGGTTGACTATATCATAACACGTATTACGTTTGAATAAATTTACAACACTTATAATTTTTTTTTTATCATTCTCGTGACAAAATGATAGTTGAATGTTACACTATTGTTTTGAAAATGCACAACACGCAATTCTATATCTATCGACTTCTTTTTGGAAGTTCACAAGTAAAACACTGGTCCTCTTAAAATGAATTTCAACTGGTTAATAGTAGATATTGCAATTTGGTCCACATATATGCCTTGGAAATGGAGTGGCTCTGCAAGTAATATATAAAAATAAAAAATTGACATGCCGTCAACATCTGCTAGAATGTCTCCGTTGGCAAGAGCGTGTTGCTATTATTAACTCCAAGGTCGGAGGTTCAATCCTCCGTCCACCTTTTTTTTCTTCCTTTTTCATGTATTTTGAAGATTAAAATTGGCTACTAGATTTGGCTTGGCCATCAACCAATAAACCTAAAATGAGAGGCTAGAACTGATAGGCAAGACATAAGCTTAATTTTTTTATTTGGAAAGCAACTAGGACCAAGATTAGGATGCATAATCACTCCTCTCATTGGCATATTTTGTACCAATTTTCCTCCCACAGAGCTACACCCTTCAGTCCATTCCCATTCAAATCTACCCTTCTCAACTTCTCTCCACATTATCATTCCAGACCCAAGGTCTCTATAGAGACAAATAGCCCCATCACCTCCAACACATTTTGTGCTACTCCAAGTTGCATTGTGGCCTAACATTTTCTTCCCCAACTCACTTGACACCTTATCCATTAGGCACCAATCATCCTCCTCATTTAGCTCCCAGACGCACGGCTCGCCGCCCGGCTCGCCGCCCGGCTCGCCCCCGACAAGTGCCAACCTCCCGTTGCGCTCCACCAGCGCGGCGAACTCAAGTCTATCAGCCAATGGCACGCTCAATTCTCGCCATTTGTTGGACTTGATCTCCAACCCCATTATACTATATGCACGAGCCGAGGTCATCCAATACAAAACTCCATTACAGCATACACTCTCATTGGGTGTCCAAACCGTGAGCCTCACTGCGAACTCCATCGGCATTGCCCCGACGATCTCCCACGCGTCGCTTCTCGAGTCGTACACCTCCATCGTGGGCTCGTACATGGCACCGCCACGCGGAGCATCCGACATCCCACCCGCCACATAGACCTGGAAGCGCGGAACCGAGCCCACCGAAGTGACAACACCGACAGCCGGATTGGTCCTCGTGGTAACCAACCGAGGGAGGTGCCTGAACTGCATTGCAAAAGGGTTGCACACACCCAAACGGAGGCTTGTAGTGCTCGTAATCCTTGTCAGAATTAGACCACCAACAGGAGCAATGGGCCTAATTGGACATGACAAGAACTTCAGAGACAACACATACCACTTACCCAAATAAGGATTATGAACATAGCAACAAGTACCATGGTTCCTGATGGGGAAACCAATAAACCAAGGAGGAAATTGGTGGCCACCAGAAATTGAACTCAGCAAGTGGGAATTGCGCCAATTCCGGCAAGTGGACCTGGCACAAGCCAAGGAATCTGGTGGTAGGAAGGAAAACACATTGGCAAGCAGATCAGATGGAAGATTGCTCCACATTTTTGGAAATTGGAGATGAACTAATTTTTTTTTTATTTTTCTTGATCCAATCAATACCAATAGAATAGAAGAGTGTGTGTGTATATATATATTGCGTATTAGGCAAGTGGGAGGAAATGCAATTATTATAATGCATAGGTGAATGATTGATGAGCAATAAAGCATATATAGGGATGCGTGACCAATTATTATTGGGAAAAATACACTTTAGTACATTACAATTTTGACCTTAGAATATGTGATTTGAAAAACTATCAAACAGTTATTTGTGAGAACGTGACATTCCAATATTGACAAACTTCACCAATTTCATGTAGGATAAAATATTCGCGTGGCATATCGCCTAAATTTTTTCGTTCTTATTTTTGCAGAGTTAGCTCCCTAAAAATATATAAATCAGTCATTGATTATATTATATTTTTTTTTTCAAAAAAACCCAATTTTAAAAATATTTTCCCAAATCACAAACCCTATTGATTAAGGGATTTTTCTAAAAATATAATATAATTTTTAACTAATTTGTATAGGTTTTGAGAGTCAACTCAGGAAAAAACTTATCAATATTTATGTGATATGTTATGATATCACGAATAGCTATTTGATTGTTTTCAAACTACATATTTTAAAATGTCATCAACCAAAACTATAATGTACTAAAGGGTACTTTTATATAATTATCGTAGATCTGGCCCACATGCAATATTTATCAAAATATTTGATACTGTGGCTGTATTGTATATGACAATTATATGGATTTTTTTAAGAGATAGTTTAGCGTTGAGGATGCTCCTTGGAGGCGTCCAAGAGGCAGCTAACACAAAAAGATAAATTCATGAATGGGACAACTCACTGTAAACTTAGAGGACCACTTCTCTGCCATTTTAGCACAAAGTCTATCTAAAAAAAATGCGTACGCTTATTTTTTGATTGATATGGCCTCGTCTTTAATATTTATTTGCTAAATAATTTTGTTTTGTGTGAATACAATTTTTGAAATATGAAAAAATTGAACAAATATTTAATGTTATTACGTTTTTAATAATTTAAAATAATAATATCTTAATTGAATTATAAGAAATTAACTCTATCTTCGTGCGTAAAAGATTTCACAACCCGTTTCTTTAGCCATTTAGCTGTAATTTTTCCTTGCCGAGTCCATTCAAATTCGGCTTAATTTAGTAGCATTTTTTTTTTGGTGATAACTTAATTTAGTAGCATTTGATTTCGTGTGGAGTTCTCCCAAGATTTTTTTAATTAAAAAGAGGCAAGAGGTCAGGGTGTAGCCAAAATTTTTGTTAATATAGTGATTGATGCAGTATAGTTTAACATGTTATCAAAATATTTGAAAATAATTTTTTGATGGCAATGTTTTTTTTTAATAATGATCAAGTACCCCACTAAAATACACAAAACAAATACATCTTTTAAAGAACTAAAAATGAAATTCCATTACTCTAAAAATTGAAATACATCCGACGGCCAAGCCACAACGCTAGCAAGCAGTGATCAACACCATCCTATCCGAATGGTAGTCATCACCACCCACAGCCACTACTACCACCACCAAGCAATCATACATCAAAGCAAACAAAACCAGAAGCAACTTGGCCCACACCATCAAGCCCTCGTCAGCCTCATCATGGATTCATGGAATGAAGAAATTAGTCGAAAAAATACACAGATAAATTTTGTGTGTAAATGTGCACTCGATTCTTCACTGTCAGATCGCGCATACAAAATTAGATCTACGTTCTGAATTAGTTCTCTAGATCTTTTAACCCCATAAAATCTATGATCGTGATTAATTGTGCACAATCTCACGTACATGTGCCTTTGCTTCGTGTATGTTAACTTTTTCGAAAAAAAGTGTACATCTTTGAAAGCCGAAATCCCTGGACGTTCCTGACCAGAGGGCCACTAGGAGAGCTAACCTAGGACAACATGTTGTCTTAATTACAGATAACTTCACAAAAAAATTGATGTTTCAAGCGGAATTAAATTTGATTTGGATTTGGATTCTATTTATAAAAAATTTGAGTATGATTCAATTTTATTTATCAAAAAATTTAATCAAATTTGAAACGAATTATATGATCTTGATTCTTGCTTCAAATCTAAATACGAATTGGATCCGCACAGATCTACCCCTACCCTAGGTAAACGATTAGTTCGTTTCCGAACGGTGATTGTTAAAGATCTCAATCAGGTAAAATAATACATAGATATGATTACATCTCTTACGACTTTTATAATGAATATCGTAATTTTGTTGCACTTGCCGACTTGCGTTTCTTTATTAACTGATACTACTTAGAATTTTAATTTTTTAACAAAATTTAGGAGAATAATTTTTTTGCGGGATCCATCGTACAATTGTAACTTGGTCCTAATTATTGGGTATACCAGATTATAGGGGAACATCGATGTAACAACTATTTTCGCCTAGTATTTCCTAAAAAAAAAAAACTATTTCGCCTAGTAAATCCACGAGTTTTTTACAATTTCTAAAATATCATTAATATTAAATCACACCCTGCCTTTTCATAGAAAAGAGAAGTCGATGAAAATTGAGAGGAAAAAAAGGAGAAACAAAGAAGAAAGTAACAAGAAAATAAATAACTCTATAAACAGGAAAATAAATAATAAATAAATATGCACGTCTGAATTAGGAAGGTCTCCAAGAAAACTGCTCCGCCAATCAAATCCCTTAACTGCCGCTATTTTCCTTGACCCTTTTCTGAAATTCTTACAATTTCCTTAATTTCATGGGAATCCCTGTACAATCTTCTCTGTTTCATGTTCATCAAATAAACAAAATTAAGAATATTCTGATATGGCCTCTAACAGATTGGCAAGGATAGTATCAACCTTTGCTTCCTGGGTGTATTTCTGTATCATCATTTTTCAACTCCCTCTCTTCAGGTAATTCGAATAACCGAAATTATCTCCCATCGGAAGTGGAAAATGTTCGTAGAAGAATGCGACATTTCATTTAGATAGTTATGACATGTACATTTTGGTTGATATCTTTGCTTAATTCGATTTATGATATTGATAGGGTACCCTGTAGATTTGGTTCATGTCAATCTCCGGTGGAGGTGACAGCCTCTCAGTTGATTGCAACCGACGTCTTCCCTGCGGGTATCGTCAAGGCTCTTCTTTATCCTGCTGCCGTTGCAAATGCTTACCGTTCGAATTCCGAAATCCCGAGGTTCCGGAATTTGATAAAGCATCACAAGTTTTCCAACACCAAGGGGCCTTCCACATTATCTGATGTGGACCACCTTGAGGTTAGTTCCGCAATTGATCGTTCGTCGGATGTTTGAATTGCATCATTTGTTAATGATCATACATGTCATTCGTTTCGCGCGGAGCCAGGTCATTGCAGGAAGCTACTTAGCAGTGGGAGGAGCAATACTAGGGCTATTGCGATCTGGGAGAATGAGCCTATTCGGTACGCTTCTGATCTCGTGGGGATTCCTGAGAGAAACCATACTGAGAAATTCCAACGAGGGAATGCAGATGTACCCTTCAATGTCTCTTGCAGCCTTCTACGCCTTCTTGTCCATTAGGAAGGATGTCCGGAGGCTAATCCAAAGTTGGAACTACCGTAGAGCCGCGAAACGACGCCGTGCCAAGGCCAAACATTCTTGACTCGATCAGCTTGCAATGTACAGTGCATATTGAAAGTTGGTTTCTGGTTTTGGAATTCTGAGAGTTAGTTGATGTTGGAGAAAAAAAAAACTTGGTGGAAAAATGGATCCCTCAAAGAATTTTCCACCACATTGGTGGTTGTGCCTTTGTTGTATTATTGTGTTAATTCTTAGACAACCATAAGCAAACCTTTATATGATTTGGAAAATTGTAGTTGTGAGCAAGATGATTTTTTAGATTCTTTTAAATAATATTTTAAACTTGAGTTTATGATGTTATTTTCAAAATTATATAATTTTTCATTTTTGACGATTGTAATATGATATGCTGGAAATTATAGCATCCATAAATCAATTCAATGAAAAGTTAATTTAGTTGACTAAGGTTTTTATGGTTTGGAGCTTTAAAATGAAGTCGCATTGAAGTCAATGTTCCCATTTGACTCAAAGACAATTAGTTGGATGTCGAAAACTGATGTACCAAGTTATAAACACAGAATAAAAAATGACTGATCTCTTGGGCATGAACTCTCCAACTTTGCATAAGATAATAAGTTTTTTTCCTCATGGCCGAATTTAATTAGCAAAGCAAGAGTGTGTCTATTGAACTGTAAAATTGTTTAATTACAGAGAAAGAGAATGCTTTGTGTAATACAAGAGAACAACACAGACACCGAGACACCAGTAAATACAGCGTTTTAGCTTGATCAAGAGTTATTGATTTTGAATTATAAAAAAAAGAGTAAAATTAAATAGTTATTGTAACATGTCACATTTTAAAAATTTCACCTTATTTATTTACTTGAACAGGTTAGTAGGTGGTGTTAAAAACACATGGTTAACATCAGATTGTTTTGTGATTATGATAAATGTTATTCTCTGTGGACATGAATGACTAATGACTAATGTATTCCTAAAATAGAACTCAGACAACACTTAAATATCAGTTAGAAATTAAAAAAAAAAACGCCGGGACAAGGAGACAGGTCGAATAGAGTTAGCAAGGAAAATGCAAAGAACAATACATGTCAAGTAAGAAGGTCTAGTTCATTACCATTTTGCTATAATCTAAAAGATTTAAACGCTTAAATTAGAAAATGGCAAAACTTTCAAGCTTCCAACAGCTATAATCAAGTGAAATCTAAGTATTTAAGAGGCACATCAAATCAACTCAATGTCAAGTACATATATACTCTTCATTTGTTCTCATATCACCTGAGTAAAGGCAAACCAATTATCCGGGCCGTACGCAAGTGATCGTCTACTGAGGTTGCTTCATCACAGGCAATGATGGACGAATGGTAATGAGAGGGTCTCTATAACCGACTGGTTCTGTCAAGAAAACGGACCGAAGTTAGCATAGGAGTGTTAAGACTCGGAAGCGACAAGAAAGAAAAGGCATGCTTACCATCATCCGCGCGCAGAATTCGGACTATTACACCAGCCACATTTGACTGCAAAAGGTTGACAGTATTGGTATTAAGTATGGCAACCGAACGGAATTATTGTTTAAATGATTTAAAATGTACGAACCTTGACCCTGACTTCCCGACCTAGCCGTTCAATGCAGCATAAGATTTGTCCCTTCCTCACCTTTTGCTTCTGTTTATCACCAATGAGAAGAACAAGAGAGTTGGTAGAATAGGAATATGGAGCACTCATTAATCGGCCTCGTTGGAAGAGAGAAGAACGGAGGCTAAACAATATAAAGTTAAGAAAGACAAAGACAACAAGTATATGATAAAAATGAAGACCAAAGTATATGTTCTATCCAGACCAAAGTATGTGGAGAATGTAAACTGCAATAAGCTATTACCTCCCGACACAATGGCGGAGTACGGACATCTTTGACTGTACGATATGTCCGGAACACGCCAACCTGTGAAATAGATATTAGTGGCCCGAATTGGCATCAATTTGAGCAATACTGCATAAGTTGTCTTACTCACCTCAGGAGATTCAATTATTGCCAAGCTTTCATCAGCAGCAGTATCTTGAACTGATTGTCTCCCACTCCCACTCGATGAAGGTTCTACCGCAGAGATGGCTAAAGATGTTGAAGCAACTGCCCCATTAGAGCCAAACAGCTGTCCGCTTGGATTCGCTCTATCATCCACTGGCGCAGGTACACTTTTTTCATTTATGTTCCTCGTCACATGTAGCTCAAATCCTCCAAGCTAATAAATGGAAAAAAGAAGAGGAAGCGAAGAATAGAACATTGCATAAAGATAAATCTGATTAAGTGCAAAGTTGTAGACTTCTTTCCGAAGAAACAGATATCAGAGTAAACATGATCAGAAAAACATACTTTCAGTTGGAATTCTGCAATTGAAGTTGTATCGCATATATCCGTGACCAATGATTCAATCTGCAGGCAAACATCAGTTGGTTGGAAATGAATGAAAATTTTTGGGCTCTACGTAGTAAAACAGAAATACTGATGCATCAATTTCCTGGAGACCTTTAAAAGAAAATGAAGAGCATGATACAAAGTTTTTGCCTATGTCTGCTATGGAAAAGCTTTCACGATGTCTCCATGAACAAGGTATATGCTTTACATTGCGGCCATATAGAAGTGTCACATTAAACATATCGATATTTTGAGGCAATGCTCTTATAAACATAATCGTGTACTTACCTCGAAAGGGCTAGGAATAAGGGCGCTCGTTAAACCAGATGGTTTGGGCTCCGTAGATCCCTCCACTTCCTCGGCAGTAGCTGAAAGAAAATGTTAACGAGGTATCCATAAACCAGAAACTACCCAGAACTACAACATTAACCCCTCATAGTTATTGAAATAAGAGGAACATGATAGTTCTATAGATTCTTGCTGACTTTGTCCAGATTCAGACCACTGCAGTCTGAAAACTTTAGTCGATGAAATAAAAGCGTTCAATAGACTTCACAGGTATTGAATGATGATGATCATAAAGGGTAGAGTCCAAGTGAGCAGCTTTGCAACAGAAAAATTAAATTATTTGTAAATGATGCCTCATGTATCCCTAATGAAGGGAAAAAAATGAATCTATCAACCTCACAAGATGACAACAGTATGGATAAGAATTGACGCTGGCTAATTTTCATGCCCTCCTCCAGCTTCTTGGTCCCTATTATTAGTCTACTCTAGTTTTGGAACCATAAAACTATAACAGTTTTGCTATATGGCATGCATATTATCTAGCGAAACAACAAAGTGTGGGCGGAGACCAAGGGAAGCTTTGAGCAGAATTTGAAAGGTTCATTCAATAGAGTGAGAATTCGAACTTTTTTGAGGAATAATTTGGACTTCAACCATAATGTAAAACAAGAGGTGGTACCTTGATACAGAATTTTAGCCAAGCGGGACTCGAGATTCAATTCAATGACCCAGCAAAAGGACCAAGATAAGAAAGCACGAAACAGAGGAACTAAAATAATTGGCAGGCTCCTATTCATAACAATTCGACAGTTGCAGAACGATATATTACATGGCAAGATGAAACATCCAAACTTGAACATCAACAAAGGACACTCACGTTCAATGTCCAGAGCAAGCCCACAGCAAGTGCTGAATGTTTTCTCTGTCTTGCCTGACAAGACGAGACCCGCCTGTTGCAATCGTTTTGCTCCAATGCGGATTCTCGAGCCACTTTGTTGCCGTACATTGCTTACTCTTGCCCCTCGAAGAATCAAATTCGGCAGCGTGACATGTGGTGCTCCTAAGCTACCTAGAGATAGCAGAGCAAATGTGTAAAAACCTCGCACAATCAAATGATATGGACCCTATACATCACTCCAAAATCACAATTCAAAAGTACAAAAACCAATTAAATCAGTTTGTGATCACCAATTTCCATTTCTTAACAACAAAACTAGCCCACTGGAAAGAAGAAAAACTAAAGCAACCATGAGAAACCCGGCAATCCCTTCCCAATTCAACTAAGTAGACATAGCTCCAAAAACAAAGAGAACAAAAAGCCTTACAAGAAGCCATCTTTAGCAATCCTCAGCGACCAATAAAGCCAGACTCTTTAAGAACCCAGTTGAGATATAAACTTAAAACTTCCGAATAAACACACAAACGTCGCGTCTTTTCGCCTGAGTTGGCTCTTTAAGAGTGCAATTCAATCAGGGAGTTGAAGAAGAAACGCCGAGGAGGGTTGGTTATGGTTCCTGTTTCGGACAGGAAGTTTGGTTAAAGATGGAAGTCGTAAGAAGTTTTTTTGGCCTTTTTTGAGTAGGAGACGAACTCTCTCGCCAACTTGCTGGCTGCACTAGTGGATTGGTTGGGTCCCACTGCTTTCCTGTTTTTTCTCACCACCCAACAGATATTTATTTCCTCCCGAGTCAACCACAAGATTTTATTTACTTCGTTGCTAGTGGGCCCATCGTTGTCACGGGCACAAATCACAGTCACACATGTCTCTTGCCGAAATTTTCGGTCTTTTAAGATTAAAAACTAGTGCTCATTTTTATTCACCCAAAAAAAAAAAAAATTAGTGCTTGATTTTGTTTTTAGAAAAGGATCATTAGCAGAGCAGCACAAGCCCAATCCACTCTTAAAGCCCACTTAAATATGGATATCCGCTTGTGTCCAAATCTATGTCCATTGATATTGCTTTTCATAAGCTTGAAAATGTTTATTTTATTTTTATCATTTCCGCTTGCTTGATGTTATCATTCTATGAATGTGCTTTGCTGTGTAAAATGGGTTTTGTTTCTGTTGGGGCTCGAAAATAAACCTTTTTCTTATGAATAAGTGTTTTTACCATTTCAACAAATCAATAATTTTTATACAAGTGACAATTTTCTTATGAATAAGTGAACATTTGAGTCTCCTAATTGACATTTTGACCACCACTAGAGCAAATTATCATACATAAAGTCTAGCTTAAAAGATCTGACCACCTGTTTGTCCATTGCGATTTCACCTCGAAAGTGTGGTTTAACTTCTAATGCTCACTTCCAAGATGTTATTCTGGTGCAGCTGGATTCGGTTCGGATAGTCGGCGCAAGCTTATTAGTAGTTCCTGCCCCCAGTTGTACCAGAAAAGAAATCCTCAAAACTCTCTTGAGATAAACATGTTTATTACCTTAAAATTTTGGTATGAACCGAGAAGATGGAGAAATCTTCAAATTTGTTCTAAGAAAATCATTAAGCATGCAACTAATAGTCTCTAGGGCAAACAAAACTAATTAATGTAGCAGATGAATGAAGAGTACATATATGGTGTCCCTCATTGTTTTCCCTTGGGTTGCAATTGGATAAGAAAATTAATACCAATTCCTCATCTACAAGTACAAACAACAACAACATAAATTTCATGAAGTTCCTACAACAAAATGCCAAGAGTTAATTAAGGTGGGTGGATTATACTCCACATGTTTCATTCAAAATAACCTAGAACACATAAATAAAATTATAAATAAAAAGCAGTGCCGATCCACGATCTTAAGTTTTGGGCTTCTAGCTTTCTTGTTGATGAAGTACCTAGAAAAATAAAATAAAATCAATTATGAGTTTAAATTAAGAGAAATTATTTTGAAAAGGGTATTAATTAGATGTGATTAGTTAATTTACCTTGGGATAAAGATTACTTTTGTGTCTAATAGGAAGTTCCACCACTGAGGTCCCTAGGGGCGTTGCACTTGAAGCACTCCATTCTGCTGGCAAAATTGTGTTCGTTGCATCCCCACCTGTTCATAATTTAATTGGTCAACGTTTACGTCAAAAAAAAAATTGAGCTGGAGGTTTTAAAAGTTTACATCTCAAATGAAATAATATCACTACTAAAATCTGATAAAAAAAATTATACGACCAATTTTAAACAGTATAAAAAAACCTCCAACATTAATAACTAAAGCCTCTGCAACAGTCATAAGTTAGTTCTTTTGACGTTGAATAGAGATATAGGTGTTTACCAAAAAAAAAAAAGAGATATAGGTGCCTTAAAGCCTCAAAAGTCAAAACACAAGCTTCACAATGACCTACTTTTTGCTTTTTGGATATGCATCTACAACTACATCAACCTTTTTTGAAGAATCAAATATGTGTACTATTTCATTCATTTTCTCTAGTAAATCAAATCACAATCTGGAATATTAGTAAAAGGTAAACTTTAAGTACGACTCCGAGCAATTAGGCCGGAGGCTTCCGTCAATTCCTTTAACATTTGACGTGTATCGAAATAGTACTCTGAAAGAACAACTAATGGAAACTGGAAAAAAAAAATGAAATCCACCATAAGGAGATAAAATGTTTTAAGAAAGATACAAAAATAGGCTGTTTGGAGAGTTTGAATTAATTGATCCAAACATTAACCATGTCCAAAATTTTCCAAAAAAAAAACCTTGTCCAAAATTTTCCAAAAAACAAACCTTGTCCAAAATTCACTTAGAATGTTGGAATCGTACAAAATTTTCATTTTCAGTTTGCTTGTGCATGAAATTATAGAAACAATTGTAAAAATGCATACCTGGTGCAAATCCAATCCCCAGATTTCCATCCCGAACGATTACCGCTACCGCTACCAACACCGCCAATGGTAGCAAACCCGCCTCGGGAGAGAGAGAAATCTGAATCAAACCCACCGGAGGAATACTGAAGAAGGTCTTCTTTGAACAAGCCACACTTGAAGCAGCTCGAACGGCTAGCGAAGTTGTGCGCGCCACAGTTGCCTATGGTGCAATACCAATCCCCCGGGCGGACGTCCGACCCCGTGCCAAACCCGAAAGACGGGCCCGCGGCTAGCCTTCCTCCTCCGAAGCCGCCAAAGTCACTGCCTCCGAAGCCGCCAAAGTCGCCTCCTCCGAACTTGGACTCACCACAACGTTGGCAGGAGTCACGCCTCTGGAAGTTGAGGTGCTGGCATGCCCTACAGTTCCAATCTCCTGGCCTACTCATACTTCTTCTGCATGCACATATATCATATTTATTAAGATCACTTATTTTCATATATTAAGAAAAATGGATTCTTAAACTGTAAAACATAATGTTTGAAATTGGATCAAGCCTTCCAATAGAATAAGTATGAATAAAATATATATGGATAAATGATGATCTATTTCGAAACATGAGTAAATCTTTATTTTCTTCAAGCCAAATTCGACTATGGACATGAGAGTTTAGGAAAAAGTTAGATATATAATTGCAATTACAAACCTTGGGGAGGGAATGCAATGACAAAGAGAAGAGTAGTATAGTGGGAATGGCTAAGAAGATGTATTGCACGAGAATTGTGAAGTGGAGGAATGCTTATATATATACCTGGTAAAGTCACAGATAGGAGAATAAATAGAGTGGAGTGTGACTTTTTCATTTGTACCACTTTTGACAACCCTTGAAAAATGAGAAGAAAAAAAAAGGAAAAATCTGAAGTGTACAACGAGCAGCAGATAAAGAAGATAAAGGGCAGTACCAGCTATCCGGTACTACTTCCAAAGACGACGCAGATTTTATTGGAATCTATGTATTCGTTGCTTTTGCTTCGTTTGAGATTTCTTAACCGAGAGGGTTTCTTCTCGGCGTTTCTATAAGGTAGATTTTTTTATGCATATGCTTTTTGACCAATTTTTTTGGGTCTTTTTTTTGTCAAATTTAGTTTAATTTATGTTCCCAGTAATATGTTTATAAATACGCCGAACAAAAAATTAAAGTTTATAAGGAGTTTCATAGAAAATTTGCATTTGCTACATTAAGACGCATGCTTCATCTGCCAGCAGATTCACAATTCATGAAATGCGATGCACACCCGCTACCACTATTACTACTATATTGGGTTTATATATATCCTAATTAATTTTGATTCGAGTCGAGTATAATCTTTTAGAATGATAAATTTTTTTATAACAAATATTTAATATTGTTCTTGTTTAAAAGCTGAAATTCAAACCTAGTTATGTTTTAACAAATTCTTCACTGATTGATCCAATTGATTTGTTATTACTAGTACTAGAATAGAGCAGTCAAACAGAATCAAATTGAACCAATTTTGCTTTATGCGGTCGCAATCGGACCATTGCAAGTTAAGGAACCAACAGGAAGGGACCTACATTTAAAGCATGAAAGAGATACTGTCAGCTGATAAGTTATAACCACCGCATTCCCAATTCCATAAATCAATTGAACCATGAAAATGAAACAAGCTAGACCCTTTTGACCAATTCATATGGGACCATAGGATTTATGTTTTTTGAATGTGTTGAATTGAGCACTTTTCTTAGGGCAAGATAAGGCATGCACAAGTTTTAAAAAATGTGCAAGAACTTGTTCTTAAACTGTAAGGAACCTCGTATAAGCTTTATTTTAATCTTCCTACTAACTAATTAACAAGATGGATATTCTATGAGCACACTTTGTGACAAATAGAGATATTTTAAAAGGACTTGTCCATGATACTCTGGAAAATTTCACAATTCTATAAATTTTACTATTTATGATAGGTCTAAACGTTGTCAATCAACATCAACATGTATGGATCACCAAAACATTTGAGTTTATGCCTCTGCTAGAACTAGCAAACACAAAAGCAAATGTGTTTGGTGGTATTATTGTTGCTTTACATGATTGAATATTCCCCCTTTTCTGCTTTTACTTGCTCAGGAATCACATAATATGTTGAATACAAGCCAAGCCTAACTTGTTCTTTGAATGAGCTAAATACATGCCACTCAAGATAAAGGAATTAGTTTTAATGTCAATCAATCCACAACTATCTTACCACATTTGAAATTAAATTGTTTTGAAGTATTATTCATGAAAATTTGAATACCTTCTTAAAAAATTAAAATGTGAATACTAATAGTGAGTAGAATAAAACATCTCATTATAAATCAAACTAAAACTCTTTTAGGTAAAATAAAAGAATGGAAATGTGTGCCGAACCAATTTAGCACATAGTATCCCAACTTCACATTTTTTTTAGGGAAACCTCAAATTGGATTAAGAAGTCATGTGTTTAACTGCGGAATTGTTGTTGTATTTATATCGTTAGAAAATATTTTTATAATTGTCTTTATTTTTTGAGAAATTATTATTTTAATTGTTATTCAAAGATACACCATGTAAAAAAATAAAAGACAAACACATTAAAAATATGGGAAAAGGAATATATCTTGCTTGCATATGACATGACATGTAAATCTCAACTTTAGAAAACAAATGCCCCAATGTACAAAATATAAACAGTTTTCAATAAAGATAGTTTATCTCTATGGAAAATGAAATGGTGGAACAACTAGTCTTGGAGATTTCATTTTGACCAACTTTATTTGCTCTTTGATTTTCCTCCTTTTCTGCGGCTGCTACCTATTCGAATCCTCTCATACACTCATAATTTTTCTCCTTTATATCTTAAAAACAACAACACACTAAATAGGCACACAAGACACAACAAATTCTGGCCTCCATTCTCTTGGAGAACGGGTAAAGGAAACAAAGGGGCAAACTGTAAAGAATAGAAAAAATGAACAAAAGAGAAATGATAAGTGGGAGAGGTGCAATAGCTGCCGATTCGATTCCCTTCCTAGGAAAACACGCCCATGCATATGACCATGACAAACACCAACTCGTTGTAGATGCAACCACAACTGTTCATGCTCGAAAAAAAAACCGTAACGGTTCATGTACATATACTGTTTTCGTAGAGTTCAAATACAAGAATGAGATCACATAATTTTAGAATAAATTGTAACCCCTTACATGATATGTTTTAACCAGGAAAGACCCGTGTTGGTACAGTGGAAAAAATCGATCAAATCACGGGACGTTATATTTGATTTAAGAGCGACTTCGGCTTAGATAAAGTTCTTTTAAATGTAAATTTTATCTATCTAAGGTTAAACAGATGAACGTCACTCTCTTTGTTGTCAGTTTTTTTATCTTTTGAAGTAGATTTTGAGAGAATTTTAAAACTAAATGTATTTCATCTTAAATTTAAGATGGATGATCTCTTACAAAAAAATTTAGGATATGTGCAAAATGAGAATAAAATACAATAAAAAAATTGTGTTTATCAGTAACACAAGGCGTTACATGATCATAAAGATGGTTATGTAAGAGAACACTAGCGTGATATGTAACTTGCTTTTATTCCACCAAAAAAAATATGTAACTTGCTTTTGTGTTTTTGTTTTTGGTATTGTGTTTGTTGTGTTCTGCTCTCGCTTTTCTTTGTTTTAGCTTGCTTTTATCTTGTTCAGTCACCAAATTCCATTTCTTTCTTTGGTCTTTGTGCTTGTGTGCTCGCGTTTGTTTTCCCAACAAAAGCTTGCCACTTTTGCTTTTCATTTCATTGCACCCATGTACTAGTGATCTGGGAGGAATCATGCTAATTGATTTCACCTTGTTAGAACCAATTTTTTTCTTCTAAGTTAAATTTTACAATTACTAATTAGACTTTGCAAAGAGTTGATACCTACATTTTTTGTTAATTATCTTATGTCTTGTATCGTTAAGCTAAATGTCATTTGACATTCTTACTTTTTTTCATAAGTCATTTGACCATTTGACAACCTTATTAGAATACGTTGTGGGGACTAATTGCTGATTAGACCCGATCAACTCGAATGTAGTGCTTAGTAACACGCTATCATCATCTAGACTACTGATAGCTAATTAAACCCCGTTCAACTCCTCTTGTGCTTAGTATCGCTCACTCATGAACAAGTGATCGTTATTATTGAAACATCAAAATAAATTATTGATAGTAAATTCTGAGGATTACATAGATGCTGATTGAAAAAAAAAACTCAATTTTTTATTATCTATTTACAATGATAGATGCGTTGCACCTTGGGGAGCCAAAAAACTACATACCTCAATGCGGCCGGGACACACCGACCGCTGTTGTCATGGTTCGAAACCGAACTGTGGTCAATCTCAGGCTAACCTAACAAACAACATTAATGCGGCTTAGTTCATAACTTCTTACATTGAGGTTGAGGGTCGGTCATTCATCCATCGAGGTTTGGAAACTTGTGATTAAAGGCATGAAGATTCGTGCATTCAATCCCTCAAAACACCTTCTTCTTAGTGCTCCAACTTGCTATGCAAGATCAACCGTTCTAATTATCATTCGCAACCGCAGTGTCAACTTCTTTTACCACCTATTTCATTAACCATGCATGATCAAGTCGATTGTGGAGAAGAAGAGGCAGAGAGTGAAGAGAGAGCAAGCAAAAGAGGGGTAGAAGGGATAGGAAGATTTCAATTTATATTCTACAAGCTAAAAAAAATTAGGATTTCAAGAATTTTTTTAAAGAATTAGAAATAAATTTTTTACACAATGCCAGAGATTCTACAACAACTAATGCTGCTACAAGCATTTTGGAAGAATTAGAGACATTTTTATTTATAAAAGTGAATTTTGATTTTTATTCTGTGTCACCATTGACTTGGGAATGTGTTTGCAACTTTCATGAGCATCATGATATATTTATTGGTACCATTATGATCATTTCGATTGTATGACTGATCTTTATAGGGAACTGTTAATTTGTCTAGGCAAAACTATTACTGCAAAGAGTACCTCAATTGATTCAAAGAACATCTATATTCCAATAATCAATAAAAAAAAAACAGAACGCAACATTGTGACTTCACAAGATGTTTTATTTCACATCCTGTATGGTTTCCTCTCTACAAACAAATATTACAAAAAAAAAATAAATCACTCTCTTTGGCTTGTTATTTTTCTCTTTTGACTTCTCATCGGAGATTTCAAGACACCAACATCTCCCAGAAGAACAAAAGCCAATGATAAAACTTACTAAAACCAAAATAAGTAAAGAAAAAGCTGATTTGATTGGCGATTAAACCAACTTCAAATATTCTTGTTGGTGGGATTGTAAGGTTGGTTGATGGTGGCTGTATTTCCGGTGGACCCCGGACCTCCCGAAGGGGCTATTCCGCCGCCTATGGTGTTCGTATTAGCCGTGGACGCGGCCCTGGGACTGTCATTGTTCATGCCAAGAGTGGTCTTCACTGCATCGGCTGCTCCTTGTGCCATGTTCTTTACTTGCTCCCCAGTCTACCATCATTGTACACACATAAATTGTTCAGGTAAATAACCAAATCATCACAATTATTGCTCATTAACGTCTCTAAAATTCACCTATATATATAATATAATATAATATAATATAACTTAAACCAACTGAAAGGTGTCCAATAAAAGAAAAATTGTATGCCTGTTGAAGAAAGTTGGTGGCTGAAGCAGTGTAGGAGTTAACATTTTCGTCGCTAGTTATCTTGTCAAGTCCGTCACGAGCCCTATCCATGTTCCCATCCTTCTTCACCTGGAATTTATTTTAGGTAATAAAAAAAAGTGTAACAAACAGTAAACTACGATGTTATATAAAATCTCAATTCTGAAATCTCGATATATTTTTTACTAGCTAAATCATATGCGAAATACGTAAACAAGATATTAATGAAGCAAACCAATTAGTTAATGGCCACGCACCTGAGCTTGGCCAATGGCCTCGCCAGCCTGTTGGCTGAGGCTATCAGCCTGGCTCGATGCCTGCTGCTGGCTGATGCTGCTTTGTCGCTGGCTTGCCATTTTGTATGCTTCTTTAATTAATCCGGTTAGCTCTTTTTTTGGGAATTTTTCAGAATCTTGGAAATTAATTATTGTTGGATGAAGAAAAAGTGGGGTTATTGTGGATTTATATAGCACGAAAGCTTCCATGAAGAAAAATTAAACAGTCGATTCAACGAACACGTGGCTTTTATTGTTCCAATGGGTTATTTTTTGTGTGGAATTATATGGTTTTTACCAAGTCAAGTAAGAGAAGCCATTGGCTTAGGGTCCGGAAAAGACGTAGCATTTTTAACCAATAAAATCCTTCCGATCGTGCTTTTGTTTCGCATTCATTTCGATGGCCACAAATTTTAGGAAAATTTTACCATATATTATTAGCAAAAAAATTAATTGTTTAAATATTACCACGAAGAATCACCATATATTATTCATAAATTAATTGGTCTGAGTCCACACTGCATGATTTTATTTTTGTTAATTAATGACACCGAAATGCATGATGGGGTTGCCCCGTTCAATTTTATTGGGCTTTCTATATGGGCTGGGCTGCGTCTTAGAAGTTTTTGGGCTGCTCGTAAGGAAAAACACAAAAGTATTTGAGGGTTTAACAAGATTATAAGATTTGGGACTATTTCTCTTTTTTTCATGCGAGTGGAATCCAAATTATTTGGATTCTTTTTGCAAAAGATTTTAAAAGGGGTTATAAGTTATAACTTTTTAGAGTTAAAAACGTTCACGTCCAACATCCCCTAGCTTCTCTGAAAAAAAAAAACTTAGCTACGTTATAGTTTAACATGTCTTTACTTAATACTTTGAAAATTATATTTTTTAGGCCTGTGGTTCTCAAAACTGACCTTTTTAAAATAAATCGTTAATTGAAATTAACTTTTTTTCAAGTGTCTATGGGATGGGCACGTCCAAAGCACTTCATTTTGTTCCTCTCTTTG
>SOPF01028464.1:0-46786 GCA_012979155.1 Hypericum perforatum
CAGTTCCTTAATAAGGATGGCCGGAGATGGTGCCTTAAAGTGAAGGAAATCAGAAAGGCTTTGCCATGCACTATAGACGGTGTTATCAGAAGTAAAATCTAACTACCCACCCTCATTCTTAATGCCTAAAAATTTGAGTGAGCAATGCTCCTACCAAAGTAATTGGTGTACTGTAAATGCGTGTTGTGAAGTAGGAATAATCAGCTTCGATAATGACTATGCAATAAAATTCTAATACGACCTGGGAGTCTATATCGATAGAGAGGTCATCGAAAAGTTACCAACCAATGAACTCTAATGTCTCACACAACTCATGTTCAATGCTAAATAAATGCATGCACTCCCAATCGATCATCCAATGGCCAAAGATAGAGCAAAATTTAAACTTCACATACCTATTGCCTTCCCATTTATAAAAGATTAGGAAGGGTGCACCGTACCTGTCCGATATGTTACTAGGATGCCATGATTGTAAACTGGATCTCGGGAATGAGGTCAGATTGGTTCATTGGCATTTTGGAGTGGTAGAGGAGCGAGAGCCTAAAGCCTTAGGTGCCATCGTGAGATTTGATAAGGAGGGAAGTCGGGGTCGGTATTGAGAGGATGCAGGAGAGGGCAGTTGCTGGGTTTAAGTTTTGAAGTTTGTGAGGATAGAGAGGAGGCACTCTCTTTTAACCTAATTCACCCGACTTCTAGCAGTTGCTATATATGTAGCGATCATTAGACTGTAGAGGATCTCCTCCTTTAGCCATTCCTTGCCCAGTGCTCACTATAACCATAGCAATTGCTACTCCAAAAAAAGAGTCTCCCCCTAATCTTGATTTTTGAGCAACCACTATGAATGTAGTGATAGCTGGGGTTGATGGATGTTGGATCTGCAAAACAAGGGAAGGTGTAGGTGAGAGAAAAATCATGTATGGCAAAATATATCAGCAAAAAGACATAAAAATAAAATATGCAAAAATACAAAAAAATAGAGTCACATAAATTGAAATGCTAGACATGCTAATTTTAAGTCATTAGCTTGACTTGATAGTCTTTATTTCTCAAGGTGAGTGTGGTAGGGCAGGTGTCCTATGACTCAAGTCTCGTGCTGAGATGATTGTTGTTGTGGTCTTGCCTTCAATTGCTCTGCTATCCTCCAGCTGATTGAACGGTGCCAGGTTGCCATCTTCATTGATTACTGCATAAGTCCGACGTGCATATTCTGCCATATTCAGCATTTTGTCTATTGCAGAATCAATGCTCATACAATATTCTTCATCTTGGTGATGTAATGCTTTAGCCATTTGATATTCCACCTTTTCGTCACCAATGCGGAAGGTCAACTTACCTTTGTTGATGTCAATCAATGCTTTACTCGTGTTGAGAAATGGTCTATCGAGAAGGAGGGGTCATATGAATCTGATGGGCCAAAAAGTTTCAAGCAAGTTTGTGCAAGTCCAAGGATGTGTCCATGAAGCCCATGCAAAGCCCATGTACATTCTTGAAGCTATTTAAGAAGTTATTTGCTCTCAAATTTCATTTTGGAGAGTTGAAGCTAATTTGGAAGCCTAAAATGCACGCAATCTTCTAGAAGCATGAACTAAAAGAGTTATCAAACTCACTTGTCTAAAAGACTCATATTATATTTCGAATTGTGTATGTTTTTATTACATAGAAGGCCTTCATATAGGCTTTAAAGTATCAAAATATTCCTAAACAATCTAACTCCTAAAAAGGAGCTTAATATTTTGGCCAAAACTAGCACTCCTAAAAAGTAGGAATCTTGGCTGGAATAAGAAAACTAAATAAGAAACAATCTAAACATATAATATCTAGTAGATATATAGTAGATGCACATCCTAAATAAGCCAAAGATTGCTGGAATATAATTTCCTAATCAAAATAATTGGCTTTACTAAATAGGTTAAGTAGAATCTGAATGAATCCATGCTTCCAAAATAGGTTGATGCACGTCCAAAGTAGGTTGATGCGCATCCAAAAAAGTTGATGCATGTCCAACATAGGTTGATCTCCATACATGCATGCTTCCAGAAGATTGCGTGGATTCTAGACTTCAAAATTAGCTTTAACTCTCCAAAACAAAATCTGAGAGCAAATAACACTTCCTAAATAGCTTCAAGAATGTGCATGGGCTTTGCATGGGCTTCACGGACACGTCCTTGAACTTGCACAAACTTGCTTGAAACTTCTTGGCCCATCAGATTCACATTATTCCCCTCCTCTTGAAAGGGATTTGTCTTCAAATTCTTGCATATTCCATGCGATAATAAGCGAATAACACTACTAGAACAAGGATTAATCCTTAAGTTTCGTGGCTGCACTTGATATCTTCCACTCCAAGTGACTAAATACTTTGAGCATAAGTAATAGGACATCATCTCCATTCTGAAAGCCAAGAACATGCTTGTTCTCACAACCCTTTCCTTAAACTTTAAACTATTCCACAAGTTAACCAATACTGAGCCTTCAACATAATCATATTTATCAACTCCTAAAAAGTCAATATGATCAACATGTTCAATAATAAAATCTGGAGACATGTAAGATATGGGTTGAATCTCTTACTTGTCAATGGCAACAACATGTTCGTCATGTTCATCAATAGTAGTAACTATGTGCTTCCTCATATGAACAACTTCCACAACTTCAGATTCATCAAACAAATCTCTTAAGTAGAGGAGTGACATATCATGCTCATGAAAACAATCTCCATCAAATAAATCAACATAAAACTTGCCAAACTCCTCCCATGTCAAAACATCTTCAACAATCTGATTAGAACAATATACCTTCTCCTTAATTTTGTACTTAGCTTAAAAGATGTTCTTATGATGAACTTCACCAACTTCTTTTGACTGTAACTCAAGTTTTCTATATAGCAACATAAAGTGCTCCCAATTATCTTCATTGTCCCTTGTTGTAAGTCTATGTCTTCTTTTAGCAACAACTTGCATACGACTTGAAATCTTACCCTCAATTTTATCAAGCCATTTGTGAAGTGTCCTCATCTCCTCCTTGAACACGCGCTCCATCTCACTCACAATGATCTCTATAAGACTTTGTGCATCACAATCTTTCAACTTTCTGCATGAGTAATTGTAGGACATCTTGATGGGTTACTATCAAAAGTGGTTCCTCTTTTCCTTCCTATTTTCTATCCGGTCTTGCTCTTCTCCTTTTTTTTATGTTCCGCTTCCTCTTTAGTCTCTCGCTTCCTCTTTTGCTTTGTTTCATCTTTGCTTCTTCTCTTCCTCTTTGCTTCTTCTCTTCCTCTTTGTTTCGTTTCCTCTTTTCTCTCTTCCTATTTCCTCTTTTGTTTGCTGTTTCTCTCCCTTTTTTGTCACGTTTTTCTCTTTTCTCTTTTTTTTTATCAGAATACACAACCTAGAACAACTAAGTCACGAATCTGATTGAAACACAAAAATGAATTCAAACTAAAAAACGAACTGAGTACTAAACTAACAAAATGAAAAGGTAAAGATAGATAAACCTAAAACAACAAGTCGTAGCTCTGATACCAACTAATGTGATCTCGGCAGAAGAAACACAAGTTTACAGATCTATTGTTGATTAGGGTGAAGTAGACTTATAACCCACGAATCTGAGCTTGCAAGAACCTTGGCAAATAGGCCACAACCCGAGCAATGAGCAATCCGAGAACCTAAAGTCAAGGTTGAATCATGCAACAAACGAGGATGGTGAACTTGCTTGATAAGTGAAAGAAACGTTTAAGCCAAGCACACTAGCTTAAAGCAAGAACTAAAAGAGTTATCAAACTCACTTGTCTAAAAGACTCATATTATATTTCGAATTGTGTATGTTTTTATTACATAGAAGGCCTTCATATAGGCTTTAAAGTATCAAAATATTCCTAAACAATCTAACTCCTAAAAAGGAGCTTAATATTTTGGCCAAAATTAGCACTCCTACAAAATAGGAATCTTGGCTGGAATAAGAAAATTAAATAAGAAACAATCTAAACATATAATATCTAGTAGATATATAGTAGATGCACATCCTAAACAAGCCAAAGATTGCTGGAATATAATTTCCTAATCAAAACAATTGGCTTTACTAAATAGGTTAAGTAGAATCTAAATGAATCCATGCTTCCAAAATAGGTTGATGCACGTCCAAAGTAAGTTGATGCGCATCCAAAAAAGTTGATGCATGTCCAAAATAGGTTGATCTCCATACATGCATGCTTTCAGAAGATTGCGTGGATTTTAGACTTCCAAATTAGCTTTAACTCTCCAAAATGAAATCTGAGAGCAAATAACTTCCTAAATAGCTTCAAAAAAGTTTGTGCAAGTCCAAGGATGTGTCCATGAAGCCCATGCACATTCTTGAAGCTATTTAGGAAGTTATTTGCTCTCAGATTTTATTTTGGAGAGTTGAAGCTAATTTAGAAGCCTTAGCAAGCACTCAATCTTCTAGAAGCATGCACGTATGGAGATCAACCTATTTTGGACATGCATCAACCTACTTTGGACGTGCTACTTAAACTATTTAGTAAAGCCAATTGTTTTGATTAGGAAATTATATTCCTGCAACCATTGGCTTGTTTAGAACATGCATCTACTTATATTTACTAGATATTATATGTTTAATTTGATTCTTATTTAGTTAGGCCAGAATCTCCTTGTTTAGGAATTTAGATTTTGGTCAGATTGCTTTGTTCCTTTTTAGGAACTATTTTGATTAGGAATCTCTTTGTACTTTGAAGCCTATTTAAAGAGGCATTATTAATTAGAAGAGGAGAAGAACTTTGATAGAAAATTCGTGGCTTTGCCCCCTTGGTTCTTTAGAACTATTCAAACATGACAGAGTAATTCCGTTCGTTCAACCTTCACTTATCAAATGGTCCTTCCATCACCGTTTATGGCGTGATTTGACCTTAGACTAAGGTTCTTGCATTCCCATTGCTTCGGGTTAAGGTAATTGATACCAAGGTTCTTAGCAAGGTGCAATTCATGGGTTGAAGTCTTCCTCACCTTTTGACTTATCAAGCGGATTTCTATCACCGTTTGTGGCATCTCCATTCAAGATCAAGGTTCTCATTTTCACTATTGCTACGGGTCGAGGTTAACCAACACTAAGGATCAGTGCAAAGGAGCAAGATGCGGGTTGCGATAAACTCCATCCTAAAGTAGATGGTCCATTGTGATTATCCTACCGACGATCATATCATTTGGTATCAGAGCTTTGGCTCTACTTTAGGCCTATCTATCCTTTACTTTATGTTTTTTTCATTAGTTTGTTTCTTTTGTATTCTGAGTTGGAGAAAAAAAATTCGAAAAAAATCAAAAAAAAGGAAAAGGAAGAAGAGACAGCCTAGAAAAGAAGAAAAAGAGGCTGAAAAAAATTTAAAAAAAAGGTTGTGCAAAAAAATATGTTATTGGCTTTTCAATTGGAGATGATATCATGTTATTTATGCTCTAAGTATTTATCTGTTAGAGTGAAAGATATTAAGTGGAGCCACAACATTCAAAGATTAAACCTTGTTCCAGCGATATTATTCATTTGAGAATGCATGGAGTATGCAAGAATTTGAGGACAAATCCCTTTCAAGAGGAGGGGAGTGATATGAATTTGATGGGCCAAGAAGTTTCAAGCAAGTTTGTGCAAGTCCAAAGACGTGTCCATGAAGCCCATGCAAAGCCCATGCACATTCTTGAAGCTATTTTGGAAGTTATTTGCTCCCAGATTTTGTTTTGGAGAGTTGAAGCTAATTTGGAAGCCTAGAATGTACGCAATCTTCTAGAAGCATGCACGTATGGAGATCAACCTATTTTGGACATGCATCAACATTTTTGGATGTGCATCAACCTACTTTGGACGTGCATCAACCTATTTTGGAAGCAGGATTCATTCAGATTCTACTTAACCTATTTAGTAATGCCAATTGTTTTGATTAGGAAATTATATTCCAGCAACTTTTGGCTTGTTTAGGACGTGCATCTACTTATATTTACTAGATATTATATGTTTAGTTTGATTCTTATTTAGTTAAGCCAGAATCTCCTTGTTTAGGAATTTAGATTTTGGTCAGATTGCTTTGTTCCTTTTTAGGAACTATTTTGATTAGGAATCTTTTTGTACTTTGAAGCCTATTTAAAGAGGCATTATTAATGAGAAGAGGAGAAGAACTTTGATAGAAAATTCATGGCTTTGCCCCCTTAGTTCTTTGGAACTCTTTGAACATGGCAGAGTGATTCCGTTCGTTCAACTTTCACTTATCAAATGGTCCTTCCATTACCGTTTGTGGCATGATTCGACCTTAGGCTAAGGTTCTCACATTCCCATTACTTCGAGTTGAGGTAATTGATACCAAGGTTCTTAGCAAAGTGTAATTTGTGGGTTGAAGTCTTCCTCACCTTTTGACTTATCAAGCGGATTTCCATCACCATTTGTGGCCTATCCATTCAAGATTAAGGTTCTTGTTTTCACTATTGCTACTGGTTGAGGTTAACCAACACCAAGGTTCAGTGCAGAGGAGTAATTCGTGGGTTGCAATAAACTCCATCCTAAAGTAGACGGTCCAAGATTGATTAAGTTTCCTCACGGGATTCATATCAGGGGGCAATTTTTGTCTGGGTTAAAGTCTAACACTACAAAATCTGTAGGAACGTAGAACTACTCAAACTTCACGAGGACATATTCTGTAATTCCATGTGGTCACTTGACTGAGTGATCCGCTAATTGAAGATGCATCTCTGTTGGTTAAATATCTCTAAGCCCAAGTTGTCAGAAGATAGTCAGGGGCATGATATTAATACTTGCCCTAAGGTCACAAAGACACTTGTCAAACTCTATCTCTCCAATATTACATAGGATGGTGAAACTTCCTGGATCCTTGAGCTTGGCCGGGATGTTCTTGGAGATTGGCGAGCTGTAGTTGGCGATCAAGATAACTGTTTTATCCTTATTCAAAGTCTTATTCTTTGCGATAGCTTCCTTGAGGAATTTAGTGTAGAGTAGCATATGGTCGAGCAAGTCAAGGAAGGGTACACTGATCTGAATTCCCTTGACCTTGTCTAGAAAACTTAGGAACTTCTTATCCACTGCTGACTTTTTCTTCAACCTTTGGGAAAATGGTGGCGGCGGAATCTTAGGTGCTGGAGGTGCAACTGGTTCCTCCTTGTCTTGGGTTGATGTTGTATTAACTGTAAGTTCCTTTGCCGTAGTAGGTCTGGGGGCTTTGACAACAGCTTCAATTTCTTTTCTACTTCTGAGTGCTATGGCCTTGACATCTCCTTTTAGGTTATTTTTCGTGTTGCTTGGTAGGGTGCTGATTGGCTTACGAGCATTTAAGGTAGCCGAATTCCCAAGTTCCAATTCCATCTTCTTCAACTGCGAAGCTTGACCCTTCAGGTATGTCTCTAATTCTTGCTGGTGAGCTTTATACTAATCCATGCACTGGACCATTAGGGTTTGCTGTTGGATTGATTACTAGACTACTCCAACCAACTGATCAATCTTAGAGTAAGCACTATTTTGTTCTCTGACCAGCTGATCAATCTTGTTGCCCATTACCTTGACTTGGTCACTCAGGTATAGTTTCCATAATTCTTGTGGGGCGCCAGTGTTGGTAGCTTGCTAACCAAAGTGAGAGAAGTTTGGTTGAGTGTTTGGTAAGCAAGAGTATCCAAATTCGAGAGGTTGTTTATCTATAACAGCTTGAAGTTCTTGCATCAATGGGCACTTGATGATAAGGTGTACTCCATTACAAAGCTGACAGGCTTCTTGGATCGTAGCAGCTTTGCTTGTGAGAAATTCATCAAACTTTTTAGAGAGAGCTTCCATTTTTACTTCAAGCTTGTTAATTGGGTCCACTCTATACATCCCTTTGCTGGAGTCCTAGGGAGTTGACCTATTGTACTAATTGTTCTACATGCTGTTAACTTCTGCCATTTCCTTGAACAACTGAGCTGCTTTCTTGGCTAACTTGCTCATGAACACTCCGTTAGACAAAGCATTGATATGTGCGCTATATGCTTTATCAACTCCACTATAGAATATATTTATAAGATTTTCCAGGGTTACATCATGCTATGAGAAAGCTTTCTGTAAGGAACTGAACTACTTCCAGGCATCATAGATGTTTTCACCGTCTTTTTGGCAGAATGAGTTGATGTCTTGGATGAGCTGTGCTGACTTGTCCATTGAAAAGTACTTCCGAAGGAAGGCTTGAGTTATAGCTGCCCAACTAGTGAGTAATTCACCCTCAAGATTATCATACAAGTCATGAGCTTCGTCTCGCACGGAGAATGGGAATAGCCGGAGCTTGAGAGCTTCAGAGGTCACTACTTGGAATCTTATGATTTTGCTGACATCCTCAAATTATTTGAGGTGAGCCTGAGGGTTCTCCTTTTGGACTCCACTACATATAGCAGATGATTGCAGTAGTTGGATAGCTCCAAAGGGAATGTGAAAGGTTGAGGCACCTTTAGCTTGCTCTTTATTGTTAGTGGATCTGTCCCATGTCAGAATAAATGATTCCAAGAGGGACCTGCGTTGGTGCTGCGGAGCGGTAGCTTCGACAAGGGCACCTTGCGCCTCAGCTCATTGGTTTTGGGCCATTTTTTCAGCTTGTATCTTCCTGTCTCTTCGACATGCCCGTTCAAGAGCTCCAATTGTCGATGTGTAACACAATGTTAGAGTTGAAGGCGAGTTCTTCACTACAAGTCTTTGGCATGCACTAGAGGTACGTGTAAAGATTTCATAACTAAGGTGAGTGATCGAGATACACAAACTGAACTATTGTAAATTTTACGTCCAAAAATTTTAGTTCCGTGTTGACGGTGCCAATTTGACGTATGGAAAATCGATGAATAATTTAATGTGCAATCAAATAGTATAGTAAGTAAGTAAGATTCGAACTGAGGGTTGGACACAAAACTAGATAGTCATATAAGTGTAACTTGGGTAACGATTATTTTGAGTACAAAAAATTTGTTGACGAGAAAAGTAAATAATACTGAAATACGAAAGGGTTTTAATGATAAAGACAAACTGAGCATAGTACCTTCATAAATCGACTATCTGTATCGAGGTTATGGTTCTTATGAAGTCCTAACTAGTACCTAGAGTTGTCTAATGCATCTACTTAATGCTTTTGCTCATTAAGTTGACAAAACTAAGACCGTAATGTCTTAAGTTACTAATTAATAATTTTGCTCATTAATCAGGCTTAGAACTAAACCAATCTCAATTATGATGATTCTTCTTAATGGGCTATTCTTGCGATATTAAGACGTCTCATTAATACCTAAGAATATGGTAATTGATTCTTCCACTTACTTGAGTGCCTATCGGCATACTCTCATTAATTTAGATCATAACTTAGGTGATCAGGCTAAGTTAAGTATTAAGAACATCAACAAATAACTACTTCACATGATATTCAAACCATAACCCGATAAGACAATCAACTATATGGTTAAGACATTGCGCTCAAAAGGAGACTACTAGCTACACATGACAATAATAGCCAAAATAATGAATAGTGAATTCATAATAATAAGACCAAGTAAAGAAAGCTTAGTCTCAATGATTTCGCCTTCTACCCAGAATGAACAAGATGAATCCAATCGAGAGCCTTCCAGTATTTTTCGAATGTATGAATAAAAATTGTTCCTAAACTAGGGCTAGAGGCATATTTATACCCTAGCCGACAAAAAACCTAGAGAAAATCGGGATCCTTCCTAACTAGCAGGTAAAAATCACCAAAACGGACTGGCCAACGACTGTTAGATTTATATCGATCAATACTTTAGGGATGCCTTCAGCTTTTCCAGTGCCCGCTAGCTTCATAGCGATCACTGCTCCAGAACTTGCCTCTCCTCGCCTAGCACCCATTGACTTTGTAGTGCTCGCTAGCTTCTCTTTCCAACCTCTGTCTTGATTCGCTTCTTTGCCTTGCTCCTTGTTGCATTGCTTTCACCTACAAAGACTGTGTAAACATCCAATAAGCGACTGTTTAGAGTCCAACTAAATAGCTATCTAATATACTGAATAAATAGCACAATCATCGCAATAAAAATGCCTATTTCATTACCTAGATACGCAATTACAAGGCTAATCTAGCATGCATCAGTTGACAAGTTATTATATTTGATAACTACCAGGCCATTTGTGAGTTTTTCAGTCTAACAATTAAGTCAATTTTGATTAAAACTTCATGATTCTCACTTAAAGGCAATTTATCATATTTTGAAGTATATCAAAGACTCACAGGGCAAAGGGTTGTTCTATACTGCCTCCTTTTACACATGTGTGGCAATTTTTACTATCCTAGAAGAGCCTCTTACTAAAGCTTAACTTAACGCATACTCAAAAAATGAATGGGCCACTTGTGTAGATACAAGACACTTAGTGATAAGCTTTTGCATTTACCTTGGAGATTCTCTCATCTATTTGAAGACAAAGAAACAAAGTATTATCTCTCGTCCATCATCTGAGATAGAGTACATAACACTCGTAGCTATAACTTACGAGGTTTAATAAATAAGTTATTTGTTAGTAAATTTGTGTGTGGAGACTATAGGACCAGCCTTGATCTATTATGATAACAAGTTCACTATCTACATTGCGGAGAATCTAGTCTTTTATGAGTACACAAAATATATTGAATTTGATTGCCACTTAGTTTAAGAGAAATTTCAACAAGGTTTGATCAAAACATTTCTATATGAAGACTCAATTTCAATTGGCTAATTTTTTTCACCAAGAATCTCACTGTTAGTCTATTCAAGTTTCTTATGACTAAGCTAGGATTTGTTTGACGTCTATTTCTTAATTAATGGCAGTGTATTAGATCATCAAGAGGAGGAGATTGCTTCTCTAATATAACTTCCAAAGTTGTATGTGCAAACACATTGGGACAAACTTACATGATTTCAAAAACTATAAGATTGTTTTGTAATTTTTCTAGACACACATAAGGACGAGCTTGTAGAATTCTAAGAATCATGAGATTACTTTATATTTATGTCCTACGCAAAACTCTTTATAGTTGCAAAGTTCACAATTCTATAAAATTTTATATCCAATCATCAGCTAATAATTTTGTAATCATCATGTACACATTTATCAAAGAATATTTAATAGTTATTAAGTTGGATAGCTTGAGCTTAAGGAGATGAAAAACTTGTTGGGTGCTCCCTATATGAGTTTAGAGATTCATACAATCTTATTCGGCATATATTCCACTAAGGTGCCTGGCCTAGATGGCATGCCTCCCTATTTTCTAAAAGTATTGATAGATTATTGGCTCTCTTGTGATAAAAATAGCTATGTATATGCTTAACGAGGAGGATGATCTTACTCATATGAATGACATTATTATAGTTTTTATTCCTAAAGTCAAGCATCTCTCTACTTGTTTGGAATTTCATCCTATTAGTATCTACATGTCATTATAAAGATTATGACTAAAATTATCACGAATGGATTAAAAAAGTTTTTATAGGAGATTATTCATGAGAATCATGAAGCTGTTGTCCTAGATAGTATAATCAATAACAATACTCTTATTAATTTTGAGTCTTACTATTCCCTAAAGAAGAAGATTTTGGGTAAGTAGAGTTGATGTGCTCTTAAACTTGTATTGATAAAAGCTTATAAAAGGATTGAATGGTCCTTTCTATAAAAGATACTTTTTGCATTGGGCTTTTGTTCATCTTTCTCTAACCTTGTTATTAGATATGTGTGCACAGTCAGCTATGTAGTACAGGTGAATTGGTAGGTGTGAGACTATTTTGTTCCTCAGCATCATCTCTAACAAGAAGATTTATTATTGCCATATTTATTTCTTTTTTGTGTAGAAGGACTGAGGACCCTTATTTAGCATATGAAGTCATATAATGGTATTTACGGTCTTAGAGTAGCTAAGAGTGCTCTAATAATTACTCACCTCTTTTTTAGGTAATTCTATATTATTCACGAGGGTAACATAAAATGAGCTTAGGATCATTCTTCAGCTATTATATACTCACTCGCGTGCTTCAAGCTAATGAGTCAATCATCATAAGAGCTCCATTTTCTTTAACCAAAATATTCAAGAGAAAGACCAGATCAGGTTATGTGCTATTCTTGATATGCAAAAGGGAGAGAATAATGACACCTATCCTTGTCTACCTACTATGGTGGGTTGCTCAAAAATGTAATTTTCTCTGCTATCAAGGAGCGCCTCTACTAAAAAATTAGAAGCTGAAAAGAATAACTTATGTTAAGAGCGAGTCAAAAGATCTTGATTAAGTCAATATTATTATTGGTGCCCACTTATATCATGAGCTACTTTCTTCTACCGATAGAGACATCTGAAAGACGAGCAAAAGTTGTGTGCCTTCTATTGGGGTAGCAAAGATGGGCCACAAAAAATACATTGGCATAGTTGGATCAGAATGTGCAGGTCAAAGGCATATCGCATATTTGGTTTTAGGAGGCTAGTCAATTCTAATATGGCAATGCTAGTGAAACAAACTTGATAGTTACTATTTGAACCTAACTTCTTAACAGCTCAAGCTATAAAAGTATGATATTTTCCAAGATGGGTCATCATTATAGCTACTACCACCTATAGACCTAGCTACATTTAGAGAAGCATAATGTATGGGATATATTTATTATTACTAATGTGATAGATATCGGGTATAAGTTATGTGCAAGAGAACACGATCTATCAAGTAATATAATGATAACTAAGTTCATCTCCACAGGGACAAATTAATCAATTCTCTAAGTACCAGATTCTGGATTTTCAATCTTAATCTAAGTAGTCCAAATCGAGTGATTGATTGGTAATTAAATACTACAAATCATCAAATGAACCCATGGTTATCAATCCTAAACTCGAATAGCGAGCAACTGAATTATGAAAGAGTCGGATGCAATCTATGCCAGAATTAAGATTGTTAATCTCAATTCTAAACACGTAATACGAATCAATCAAACAATGAATAATCAAGTAATTGAATGAAAAGACAAATCTTGACCACGACGTATGAAAATACTACGTTGATTGAAGATTCGAATTGTTGATCATGACCCTTGAAAAATAAGTGCAATTGAATTGAATAAACGTTAACTTGAATGAGTCTTGCGCTAAAGCCGTCTAAGAGTAAATCCAACCTAATGTTTAAACACCTTATATAGGTGAGAACAAAAGTTCCTAGGTAAACAAAATAGTCCTAATCAAACTCGACTAAACAGGTTATAATAATTCCTTTTTGGCCAGGCCAGCGCAAGCTTGCCATACCCAGCAAGCACTGGCTCGCAGTTTGTTCCTCCCCCAATGTCTATTGGCCCTGCCCAATAGGGGCTGGGTCTTTAACATTCATTACTCCATAACTTTCGACTCCTTGTCCATGCCATCTGTAATTGCACCACGCCTTATCACCTTGTCTCTTCCATTGCCTTCACCTATAAAATATACAAAATTGATAGATATCCCGCTCCTCGACACAAAACGTAAAAGACACAAAATTTGCAACAACACATGACTAAATTGACCTCAAATATAAATAAACGAATCACAAAATATAAGAATTTGTATGTACGTTTGCATGCACATCACACCCCCACACTTACTTCCTTGCTTGTCCCCAAGCAAGGCGTATCAGAATAACCAACCTAATGATGTCCTCAACATTCAAACTCTCATCACAAGACTACCCTATAGTCACAGAGTTCACACACCCAAACATCATGAACAAGAATTCCATAGAATTCCATAGACAATTCACCCAAACATTAAGAATTCCATAGACAATTCACCCTCAATCACTTAACCTAGTATTCGCACCAAGCATTCTACACTAGAGGGTTGACCACTCGTGGAGGGGAATAAAATTTTTGCTCACATATGTAAAGTAATCAACTACTCTATCACTCGCGTATACGTCTAGGGTCTAAAAAATGTTAGACATCATACTTAAACATACTCAAGTCAAAACAGAGTACATCATTAGAGGGACTTTTCTCACGTTGAAATGGGGCTGAGGGTAAAGGTAAGTATATATATAAGTATGGGTAGTGGCTAAACCACCCAATCCGAGGAGTATACAAAAATTGTTCTAACTCTTGGCTATTCTACATATCTCACCTTAGGTTTAAACGCTCGTCCTAATATGGTAATGGTGCCTTCGAGAAATGCGTCTACACACTCTCTAGCATCATCCTTCAAGCTGTGCTTAAACAATCGCAATTTAATGGCATCTGCTGAGACACCATTGTATTTGACTGTCGAGTAATGATCTTCAAAAGTTTGGATGTGCTTCGCAGGACTTTCTGAAGGAGAGCCCCCAAACTGGTCTTGATGAACCATGTTGATAAGGCTAGATTTGATCTCAAAATTATTGGCCTCCACAGTTGGGTACGCAATACTGGGTCAAAGATCAACCAGCCTAGGGTGCATTTGCCTCTCATATTATTGTTGGCGGGAACATTGATTACCTAATTCTAATCTACCATCTATCCCTCAAGTTTATTCCTTCTTCTCAAGTGAAAAGTTCGTTTAATTTTTGGATCGTACTCAAAGAGTGTTTGGTTATCATAGCGGGTATGTAGCATACACCTCTTGCACTCTCACTAAACTGCAAAACTCAACAAAGAGGGTCAAGCATAATGATGAATAACAAAGGTGTAAAAAGGCTTAGTCTCAAGATTAAGAAAACTATATCCAATATTAAAGATAGATTGATTAAATCTGTCCCTGGCAACAGCGCAAAAAACTTAATGTGATAGATATTGGGTATAAATTATGTGTAAGAGAACATGATCGATCAAGTAATATACTGATAACTAAGTTTATCTCCATAAGGACAAATTAATCAATTCTCTAAGTACCGGATTCTGGATTTTTAATCTTAATCTAAGGAGTCCAAATCGAGTGATTGATTGGTAATTAAATACTACAAATCATCAAACAAACCTAGGATTGTCAATCCTAAACTCGAATAGCAAGCAACTGAATTACAAAATAGTCGAATGCAACCTATGCTAGAATTAAAGTTGTCAATCTCAATTCTAAACATGCAATACGAATCAATCAAACAATGAATAATCAAGCAATTGAATGAAAAGACAAATCTTGACTACAACGTATGAAAATACCACATTGATTAAAGATTCAAATTATTGATCACGACCCTTGAAAATAAGAGCAATTGAATTGAATAAACATTAACTTGAATGAGTCTTGCGCTAAAGCCTTTTAAGAGTAAATCCAACCTAATGTTTAAACACCTTATATAGGTGAGAACAAAAGTTCATAGGTAAACAAAAGAGTCCTAATCAAACTTGACCAAATAGGTCATAATAATTACTCCTCGGCCAGGCCAGCGCATGCTGGCCATTCCCAGCGAATGCTGGCTCGTAGTCTGTTCCTCCCCCAGTGTACGCTGGCCCTGCCCAGTGGGCGCTGGGTCTTTAATACTCGTTACTCTATCACCTTTGACTCCTCATCCACGCCATCCGCAATCGCACCATGCCTTATCACCTCGTCTCTTCTATTGCCTTCACCTACAAAACATACAAAATTGACAGATATCTCGCTCATCGACACAAAATGTAAAAGACACAAAATTCGCAACAACACATAACTAAATCAACCTCAAATGAAAATAAACAAACCATAAAATAGAAGAGTTTGTGTGTACGTTTGTACGTACATCAAGTACCTAATTTGGAATGGAAGATTGAGAATGGTAGAATCTGCATATTTAGGATTGTTTTTGGTTTCTTGGCTCAGACCTTGGCCACCCACAGTACACTTTTTTGAGATCTAATACTTTTTAGTTTGTTTTTACATCTACTAGAAGATATTATTCATTGGAAACATACAAAAGATAGAATTTACTCAGTATGCTCTAGATACTATATTGACATCCATTCTTGGTGTAGAATCTTAGATTTAGTTTCTTTGATGACTCATGCAAAAGACGTACCAAAGAGGATTTGAAAGCTTAGATGTCTGCAACATATTTGGTCATTCATTTGACAACTTCTTGATGGAAGATTGTCATTAAAAATTAATTTAGTTAGGAGAGAAATATAGGTTGATACTACTTGCTTATTATGTGCAAGGTATTCAAAATCTACTGAACATTTGTTCTTTGGATGCAAGGCTGATGTTTTCTTGTAGTCTTGTATAGGTGTAGATATTTATCTTTTATAGGGTCTCTCCCTGGATCAAGTTATCCTCAAGTTATTTGAGGTGACATTTTCGAAAGAGCAAAGGTATAAGACAACTTGGATGTGGGGTATTTGGAAAGTTTACAATGAAATGGTTTTCCAAAATGTGAATTTTTGGAACTTTGAGATTCTGCAAAAGGCTTTTGATGGTGTCCACCACCTCTAGTTGGATTTTATGACTATAAACTCAATGATTCTGCAACCATCTACTCATTTAGTAGAACCGTGGATAGCTTCAAAAATATGTTTGTTTAAGATAAATATTATTGCATGTTTCACATTATCTAGAGATTTGCAAGTTGGAGTATTCGCTCGTGACCATCAAGGAAAATTTGTCATAGATTTTGTATAAACCATTAAAGACTACAATATTCCTCCTCTATTTGAAGCATGCAGAGCATCTGCGTGGGGTCTGAGGTATGTTTCTTTTGAATCAGATTATTTACCTTTAGTGCATACTTTTAACAAGAAGAGAACCAATAGAAACAACCTATCACTATTGGCTATTAATTGTAAGTTCACTACAGAGTATTTTGAGAAAAGTTATTTTTATTTTTTTAGGTGTGAGGTAAATAAGGTAGCTCATCTTCTCGCCAAGATTTGGTTAGAGGATGGCTTGCGATTCCAGTACTTCTCCTTCTCCTCATTAGTTATTAGCCAATATATTGAAAGAAGACTAACAATATGGTCATGTAAATGGAATCACTATAGGTTGTTGAGGGTTGGGAGCGGGTAGGATAGTTGCAAAATTTAGGGAGCGTGGGATTTTTTCCTCGGACACACGGTGTAACAAAGGTAATACATAACATTCATCTATGCAGTATTTGCTAGAACAAGTGTTTACCATGATATTCTCTTTTCCTGATCTGGGTTTATCTCGATTGTGGTAGATTTACTAGACATGTTTTTAATAAGGTCGGTGAATGCAACTTTGCACAAGTATGAGGAGAATGTTATGTATTGAAAGGTCACTATAAGTGAGTAATGTCCTCATATTGTTGTGCATTTAGATATCTAGAATCTTTTTATGGATATTTTATGTAACCTCATTTTGATAGTAACTAATTATTATTATGCTTTATGAAATGAAGTCGTTTACCCCTAAAAAAGATTTTTATTTACTTCAGATGAAGCTAAGTATGTTATATATTTTTTTTGGAACCACAAGTGAGGAGTGAGATACTTAGTTGTTAAGTTAACTCAAAATTAGTTTAGAATAGTGATGACCAATTTCAGAAAAAATAGAAACTAACTTACTGATAAATTGACTTTCGACAACATTGTTTCAAATCTTAGTAACTCATAAATATATCATTTTTATGTATGTAGCTATAGAAATGATTTGCAGATATGATAAAAATCTGTACTTGATCATAATAGCATTTTTCCAAAAATTTCTTAATGTGGACAAAAACTTTTACGCCATGAATTGTCCCCTTTTTCCTTTTTCATCAAGTCGACAAGACATTAGCTATTTGCTAAGATAAAAGAACAAGCTCTCGATGCCTTAATTTAAGGAAGAAAATGACATGTCACAAAATTAATTACCAACGTCTCAATCATTGTTATTTTAACTACCAAGAGCATGTCACGCTATAGTGATCCACATCAACTCGTGTTCACGTACTTGACTTTTTTTCTTAGATTACCTGCAACCGCACCCTCGTTATGGTGCCACGCCCCTGGTCTACGTCATTGATGCCTCTATTCTCAGATTTGAGCCCACAACCCTGATTCCGCTACAATGCCACGTCCATGGTCCACATTGGCTTTTTTCCAACTCAAATATTTGGATTCAAAAATTTGTATAAAATTATCCAAAATATTTAAAAACATTATGCAAACAAAAAAGTGTAAAATGGCACTAATAGTTTTTAGAAATGTTTTCTGATTTTTTTTTATTTTTTTTATTTTTTTTAAACTGACTAGACGTTGACTAGGTTGATCTAGCCGACGTGACCCAATTAGAACGACCCACATTGGCCAGAGCCCTAACCTAGCCGAGGGGCATGAAACACCCCGTGACACGTGGGGGCAAGCGAGGCGCATAGCTTGCCTAATGGCAAGCTGCCACGTGGCAGCCCGGGGTGGCATGCCCATGACACTGCGAGTAGTCTTATAACAATTGGAGGCATTGTTCATGTTATAGTGTGTTCATATGACTTCAACTTTTTATAATATAGTTAATTTTTAAAAAATCAAAATAATCATTTTGCAAAAATAAAAATTGTTTATAAATAATTTGAATTACAAATACATGGAGTTGTATATTACGTAATTAACTATAAAATTTTAATAAACTATTGTAAATTATATAATTAACTACGAGTACCAATTTTTGTCATATATATTTAATTAAATCTTATTTTAGACTGATATGAGATTCTCTATTGTAAACTTATATATTAGCTCTCATAAAGTTTGTTAGGCATACGATGTATTCAATAAAGTATGCATAGCTCACAGCGCTACAATCAGTGTTGGGTCTATCATTAATGAATTCTTCTTGTGATTTATGATCATATTCATCTTGTTAATCATTTACTATCGTACTATGCAACATGATACCCTAAGTTTATCAGCCGCATTTTTTTGCTAAAAATATGGATAAGCAACACTCATTGTCTCTATTATTTGAAGTTGTGTCAAAATATATCATCAAAATAGTCATTTACCAAACACTCATCACCAACTCCCTGCTTATTATTGATAGTAAGTACACCTTCATTCATGCTCAGCACAATAAACATACTTTTTCTTCAAAATGACCTTATAAACCTAGAAATCAAATTCGATTTTGGCATGCCATTGGTACATAAAGTTGACCAAAAAATTATTAGATCCAGAATCTGAATCTATTTTTAGATTCATAACTTTAAAAAGTATGATCATATGTAAAAACATATAATAAAGAGGACTATAGAAAGATGAGAGGATTATAAAAGATAAGAGGCGAACTTATGAATTGGCGAAAAAGAATGAAATGAGATTGATCTCTATTTGTTAATTTTAAAAAGATTCTTAACCATATAAATTTTATAAAAATTTTAAATCACATCAATTGGATTATTGAATATATATAATTTTATAAAATTATTAACAACATAAAAAAATTGTTCAAACAAAATGTTGCAAAATGATTAAAAATCTTAAAAAATTAACAAAAAATTAAAAAAATACGTGGCATAAATTGTCATGTGAACTAGCCATAGTGTCCCACATACGCGTGAACGCTAACGTGAAAGAGAAGCAATGCGCGTGTTAACCCACATTAGTGGCATTTACCCCAGTGGTTCACGTTAGCATGGGACGACACACCCCTTAGTGTGATTCATCTAACTAAACATTATTTGTATTGTCAAATCGGATATCTTTGATTAAATAAAAATCACCAACTATCTTAACCAGGACAATATGTTAGAAAATTTGGGTGTTTATAATTTACCTTGAGACCTAATGTTCGAATTGGAAAAATCATGATCGACTTAGGGTAATAACATATGGTTCTTTCCATGTAATGCCAAGATGCACGTTTTTTAAGGTATCAAGATGCATGTTAGAAAGGCTAAATAGTCATTTTCTTGAATATGTTGCAATATTCAAATATCCATTGAGTTAACTAATTTACTTCCTTCCAAATATGTAAATATTTTAAAAGGATAAATATGCTTTCTAAGCTATGGTGCCGGTAGACGGGCTAAATATTACATAGTTGGGTTTTGCTTGGCTCATGTTAGTTCACTCGGCAGTGTATGTTCTGCTTCTGCAAACGCTTGGAAGGAACTGATTTGGTATATATGTAATGTTTTTTTTGCGGAAAGATGGTTGTATTAATATCAGGGCGATGGTTACATCAGCGAAGTACAAACCAGAGAACAAGCATGACTTAAAACAGGACCGTAAACATAGAATACCCTTCCCCCCTTACTAGTAGTATGGGGTTGCAGCCGTAGGCCTCATTAAAAAACCTATTCCAGAAAACCTGCCGCTACAGGAAAAAACCGGAAATAGGAAAAAGAGCGCCCCCGATAACACTGCACAAAGGTGAAGGGTATGCTAGAAGAAAATAAACTAAAGTCAAACAGGATCAGGATGCGGGCCATCTCCGGATAAGCTATCCCTTTCGAGAACATCTTTGATACAGTCAGGAGGCCAGGAGAACATCAGTAGATCACGATCAATAGGAATGGGAATTTTGGCTACCTCGTGCGCAGCTTGGTTGGCCTCTCTGCAAGCATAAACAACACGAACCTGATTGAATTTATCAAATAAGCTTCTGCAATCTTCAATAATCCCGGCCAAATCACTCCTGTCCATAGTGGGTCTATTAAAAAACTGAACTACCGGAAGGCAATCAGATTCGATTTCTATCCTGTCAAGACCCAATACACCCGCTACTTCCAATCCAGTATAAACCGCTTGACCTTCTATAAGGGTGGGATGACGGAGGTTTACGACCTTCCTTGTTGTTGCCATAATAAAGGACCCTTCATCGTTGCGCACTATGATCCCGACCTGTCCTCCACCGTCAGGGCCAATGCTAGCATCAACATTGACTTTAATCCATCCCACACCTGGAGGTTTCCACTGTACCTCCCGCGGGGCCACACTTGTTGTTTCCTTCTTCGCCAGCTCCATGTAATTCTGCCAGAATTTGAAGCCCTTTGCCAACATATCTTGAATATTCGTCACTTCATTAGGTGCAAAGATATAATTATTTCGTATCCTCCAGATCGACCAAAGAGTAGCCACCCTTCGACTTTGTTCAACAGGATCACCCGAAGCCAATAAGTTATCAAGTACCAGTTTTATGTCCTCCGAAGTATTACCTTGAAGTTGCACACCCACTAACTGCCAAATACTGAGGGATATGGGGCATTGAAAGAATAAGTGATGCGTGGTTTCTGGAGCCCCTGCACAAAGAGCACAAATATCATTAACTTCAACTCCTCGTCTAATTAAATTGTTACGAACCGGGAGATTGTTATCGATTAATCTCCATAAGTGGGTCTTGATCCGAGGCGGACAGGTGAGGTTCCAGCATTTCTTCCATAAATGTTGTCCCGTAGATGGTAGAGTCGCAAAAATTGAAAGATTCCACCATGATTGGAAATCAATATAATAACCACTTCGAACCTTATATTCTCCATCTTTTGAATACTTCCATCGGATCACGTCACTAGGGGAGCGGGGGCTTAGGCGTATCCGTAGGATACGTAGAACATCCTCCTCTTTAAAACATTGACGTAAAAGGTCTAAGTTCCACGTGCCTTCCTGAATAAAATCCGAGACTAAAGCATAAGAATCTGACCCGGGATAGCGATACTGCGGCAAACCCCCATCAACCTCTGGAACCCACGGATCACTCCAAACTCTCACTGAGGTGCCTTGGCCAATACGCCATTCAATCCCTTTTTGTAGAATTTGGATCCCACTGAGGATGCTACGCCATGTAAAGCTAGAATTCGGGGAGTGACGGGCCTCCAGTAGGGGAAGTCGGGGGAAATACTTAGCTCTCAAGATGGTTGCAACCAGGGATTGAGGATTTGTCAACAACCTCCAACCTTGCTTAGCAAGCATAGCACGATTAAAATTATGTAAACGTCGAAAGCCAAGACCTCCCTCACTCTTAGATCGGCATAGTCTATCCCAACTTCTCCAGTGTAGCTTCCTCCTACTACCGTCTCCCCCCCAATAAAAGTCACAGAGCATATTCTCGATCCGAGTACAGGTGCCAATTGGTAGTTCGAAACAGCCCATTATATATGTAGGGATAGATTGGAGTACCGATTTTATCATCACCTCACGACCAGCCCGGGACAAAGCTCTCACCTTCCATGACCCAATCTTGTCTCTGATCCGAGACTCCAGAGTAGAGAAGACGCGTTTTTTTGCTTTTCCGATAAGTGTTGGAAGACCCAGGTAATTTTCTTCATCGCCACTTAGCCGAACACCCAACACTTCTAACAACCGATCAGTTGTTTCTTTCATTAGATTGCGGCTAAAAGTGATGGCACTTTTTTCTAAATTTACTTGTTGGCCAGAAGCTTTTGCGTAAGAATCCAGGATTCTGAGAATGTTTTGGCATTCAGTCTCGTTAGCTCGGGCAAAGAGAAGCGCATCGTCTGCAAAAAATAAGTGAGTGAGTGACGGGGCTGCTCGGTCAAGACGAATACCGTGGAGCAAACCACGCCTGTGAGCGTCGCCCAATAATGCGCCGAATCCTTCTGCCACCAACAAAAAGAGGTAAGGGGATAACGGATCTCCTTGCCGAAGACCCCTCGTAGGTGTAAAGATCTCACCAACTGAGCCATTCACTTGGACCGCCTAAGTGACCGTTTTAACACAACGCATGATCAGTTCAATCACCATTTCATTAAACCCCAGCGCCCTCATCATCTGTTCCAGAAATATCCAGTATATATGTAATGTTCCCGAACTATTTTGAAGGTTGATTCCATAATGTCGAGGGTCAATTGGAAAGTCTATATGAGAATCATGCTCATGCATGTATTGGTGCGTTATATGAAGTTGAAGATTGCTTAACTCGTTTCTTTTGGGTAGATTGCTTTACTACTTTATGTGTTAATCAACGTGCAATAACAATAACAACATTTCAGTAAATTTTCAATATTTATAAATAAATTCACTACTCTTACAGTAAATAATGTAAAATTTTCAACAAATTTTCACAAACAAGATTCATTAATCAAAGTTTGCACGAGTTTTAATTTCACCAACATGTAATAAAATTATATCGTGTAGACATAATAATGAATACGAGATCAACCTGTATTAATACTATGTTAAAATCTCTAAAATTGAAACGAATATTTTATCCAACCTAAAATCGTAAAATAATAATTTAGAATCTCTACCAAGTTTTACACGTGACGTTCAAATATTTCTTCAACAATTGTCTTTCACATAAATGAATTAATTTTGAAGTTCGTCTATTTGCACAAAAATAACATCAAACTTTATATTTAACTTATATTTGAAAACCAACATAAATGATGACTTTGAATCTCAACAATATAATAGAAACAGGGATGGATGTCGTGAAAGTGGCGTGGGGCAAATTGTCCCCGCACCAAAATAATTATTATTAGTATATATATTAATGAAAAAAAATTTGCTTCATTTATATTAACTAGTTTATTCCACAGTTAAGAGATTATGTAAAAGTAAAATTAATATAACAAAATTTTAAAATATTTTTGTTTACCCACCAATTCCTAAAGAAAATATTTTAAGATATTTTTGGTATCCTTATTTTTGGATAAAAATGTATATGTTTTAAATTCTAATAGCCCTCAAATGTCACAGTAGTATGTGTCTGTAGTGATTTGTATATTATTGTTTGCAAATAGTCAGATAAATGTTAGATAAATTCTTCTACTGTTATATATAAATCGAACTTGAACACAAAATTTATATTTTGTTACAATAATTTTTTGATAATTGTTTTTTGATTGATATTACTATCTATATAGTTGGACCAATTTTTTCTATATATTTGGAATAGAAATATAAAAAGATAATAAAATTTGACGTAAATTTAAAAAACTAATGTAACTAAATTCACCACGATCATTTCTTACTTGACCTTTCCAAAAAAAATAAATTCTTACCTGCATGTCTCTTTCGTAATCGTACTTTATTACTCTATTTTTTGGCTGATTAACCCAAAAGAATTGGCAACTCTTGGCAAAAACCCGATTAGCATTTCCTTTTCAAAGCGAGGAAGACGACAAAACACAATTGCATAGTTATGTAGACATGGGGACAATCAACACTTACACAATGTCCTTTTCCCTTTTGTCCTTATTACAACCTAATATATTACATCATCCCCCTCTACTTAAAAGTAGTATGCTACTATCAATGTACATAATTATATAATTATTATAATCTTTAAGAGTGATAAAAATTTGAATTTATATACTTCTTAAAAGTGTTAAGAGTGATAAAAAAAATTGAATTTATATAAATATTTCTTTATTATTTATACATTAATAAGAAAGTCACCATCTACAAAAGCTCCTTAATGATCGTTTATGTATATTATAGATTTTAAGAAAATATCAGGCTATTTTGTATAACTCGACTTAAATTAATTTGTAAAAATTACTTAAACATTAATTTGTATGAAAATTTTGTCATATTTACAAACACAACAGAATTGAATCTTGAAGGATTAATGACTTAAATTCGTGATATGATTAAACTAGAGATATTAATATTGAGATAGTAGGTCGTATCATATAGAAAATCTATTAAAACACCCTGATTATTATTATTATTATTATTATTATTATTATTATTATATATATATATACACAGACACATACACAAAATTCTTACTCTCCGTCGGTCGTCACAAATCCAAGGGCCAAAAGTGAACTAAAGCCCCCACTTTAAAGTTCCCTTCTCTCTCTTCACTCTTTTATATGTGCTCTCCCCTGCATCACTCTGTTTTTTCCCCTGTTTTCTCCTTGGGAAGATACTTAGGTCGTTCCCAGGTTATAGAAGAAGCAGAAAAATTAAAACTTTGGCCCCTACCCTTTTCCTGTGAGGAAGAAATGTATGCAGAAACTGGGCTTTTGTTTCCCTTCATCCAGAATTTCTCCCCAGATTTCCAGCAACTTGGTCTTGAAGAGTACTGCAAGCACCAGAAGACTAATAATTCTTCTATGGTAAAAACTCCCTTCTTTTTCTCCTTTTCCATGCAATTAGTTGGTGTCTTTTGTAATCCAATTCTCTAAAAAATGGGTTTGTTCGTCTTTTTCTGATTAATAATTGGGTTCTTCTTTTTGTTTCTTTCTTTTTCATGGCTGACGTTGGCATTTGGTTTTAGTGGGGTTCTGAACTTTTTTGATCGGTGTTTAGCTTCAAGCTGGGAACTTTAGTTTTTTTTTTTCGGTCTTGTTTCATCTTCTTTCATTGTAGCTTCATGAAGTTTTTGATTAATATCTCATTAAGCTTCTTTTGTTGTGTTGGTTCTTTTTCATTTTGCTAAATCCTCTAGAAATTGGATTTTTTTTCCCTTCTTTTTTGACTTGTAGAAACTTGGTTTTTTTTTGTCTGGTTTTCATCTTCTGGTTTGTTCATTGTAATTTTATTAAGTTTTGATTAAAAATCTCATTAAGCTTCTTTTGAGATGTTGTTGAATTTTCATTTTGCTCAATAAATTGGAGGAAAAGCTTGAAACTTGAAAGCACCTCCATCATGGAGCCTCCATGGAGTGTCTATGTGTTAAGTATGGGATATAAATGGAAAAGAGCAGTGCTCTCTTTGTGTAGTGGATCTAGTTAAAGGGAGAAAAGTATGGACATAAAAGGAGAAACCCAATTTAGAGTCTAAGTTCCGTGTTGTTGATGCTTTTTTCCATTTCTTCCAACCCTGATGGGAACAAAATTAGGTGGTTTCATTTGGCCCTTTTCACACCACTTACTGAGTGATAAAGGCTATAGGAAAGTCTTCTTTTGAAACCAGTAGGTGCTTAGGTGAAAAAAGTAGGAAATAGCTGGAAAAAAATGCTTCTCTCTTATCAACATGTGTCTACTCTTCCCTTGTCTTTCGATCAGAATTATGAAGAAGAATGGTAACTAAATTCATCCCCTCATGAACAGATAAATTTCTGTATGCGGCTGATATTTTGAGGGACCATTGGTTTTTAAGGAACTTTCCTCGTTTATGAGAAGACCAATACTGGGTTCGTCATGAGAAACCTTGTTAAGAAATCACTTCCTCTACCTGGAGAACATTTAGGACCAAAACGCTGTTTAAAAAAGACGGCCAGAAGCACATACTTGCTCGTCATTCTTATTCAAATTTTTTTCTCGCATGTCTAAGGTGGATATTCTGTAGGTCGCTTCGAACATTATGCAATGACCATCTCTCAAATAGTATTTGAGATATTATTGTCCATTCCTTGGTCTGACCCAAACTTTAAGGTTAAAGTGTGAATTTATAGATCATGTCCTTTGTAAGAAATGATTTATACTTTTAACTTTGTATACCATTCTATCGAGTAGCAGTATAAGAAATACCTTGTGTGCTAATTATCTCAGCACCGGGTAGTTTCTTGATTTGCTACCTTCCATTGTTGCTAATTGCTCCGAGTCCGAAAAATGACTGCATAGTGATTGGTTCCACAGTGTTCTGATGTCATCTTCTCTTTTGGTTTGTCTATCCAGAACAACTTTCTGCCAACATCTTCCATATGTGACTACGACCTAGGAGGAGAAGGAGATTTGTTCAAAGCACCCGAGCCAATCATTGAAGAGCCCATTGTGGGCCTTGATATGATGGCTGCTGCTATTTCAATGATCTCCTGTGGTGACGAAGTTATCACTTCGCAAGGGCTCAAAGAGGCAGATATGGAATCACTGCAAAGTGGGCATCTTCTGAGTGAGGTTTTCTATGAGTGCAAGAAGGACCTGATGGAAAAGGCAGCAATTAATGTTACACTGTCAGAAGTTGACAGAAAGATCCCGGAGGATAATGTATTTACTGGTGTGCCGTTTCCGAAATGTGGAAGTTCTGGATGTTTGAGCTCAATGGAGTGGGCTGCAATGGAGCCGAACTTCCTGGATTTTCCTGAAATAGATTTCGGAGCACCATATGGCATGCGAAGGGCGTTCAGTGAAGGAGACATAAAGGTTCGACTAGTTACTTTTATGTTTGGTAGTACCCTTAAGAGATTACTTCTAAAATTTGTTTTCGCGATGTATCCTCTCATCAGCTCTTATATAGTAGGCAGTTTGATTAGCATGAGAAGAAAATTTCGGCAATTGCCTACTTCATCCCTTCGGCAAATGACCACCAAGCATGTATGGGTGTGACCGGAAGCGGATGGAATGATAATTGTTTTAAGTGATTTTGGCCATTCCAAGTTCCAACACGATGGGGAGGTGTCATTAATACTGGTTTTTTTTTATGACAGGCACTTGGTAACGGTAATGTGAACTACATCCCTTCTCCCGAATGGCCGCTGCTCATCAACAGCTGCACCAGCGAAGATCGCAAGGAAAAGCTTTCACGGTACAGGAACAAGAAGTCAAAGAGAAACTTTGGCCGCAAAATCAAGGTACCTCACCTGCTCACTTCTCTTATGCATCAACCTCTACTATTACCATGTTGTCCGATTTGAGCCTAAACCATATTGCACTTTCAGTATGCATGTAGGAAGGCTCTTGCTGACAGTCAACCAAGGATTCGCGGAAGGTTTGCCAAGACGGACGAACTCGATTCATCAAAGAGGCAATAACTTCTAACTGAGGTCCGGCATGTGCGTTTCGGTGTTAATCTGGCCCCAACTCGGGCACATTAGTTAATCTCTTGTTGTTGGTCATATAGCTTCCTCATGGCCAAGTAGGGCTGTTTGTGTAGATATGGTTTGTGTCAAATAAAAAAGGGTAAGCAAAGGAAGCTCTCACTCTGTAGATGCAATATCCTCCCCAGCTGCAATGTGTCGTCAGCAGGAAGAGAATATTCACGCGTATAGCAGCTGCTAGTACTTACCCTACTAGTTAATTTTGGCAAGAAAAAGAAAAAGAAAAAGACAAGAAATGTGCCCTTAGTTGTCTTGTTGCTAAACCACGGTATTCGTAATTATTAATATCTTTAAATTTCACTTGTCATTTCATTTTTTTTGTTTTACAGTAGGTAGGTGTGACTGCATAATTTTCAAAATTGGTGAAGTAGCAGTTACAAATATTGATAACTTAATAAATTTATCTGGAGAACACACTGCTAATGAGTCGAGTTTAATTAACTTTGGAATTTGATAATATAACACTATTATATAACTGTCGGTCATTTTTCAAAATTTTTGTTTGATTTAAACTAAATCGACCAAATGAACCAAGTCTTACAATTTTTTTAAGAGGCGAAACTAGAACGGGTTGAGCTAGTGGAAAACTGGAAAGCGACCCTTTCATTTTGACGGGCTGAGGAATCAATGATGATTGGAAATAAAATCCGTAAGGCACAAGGAAGCACACCGAAGAAAATCAAACCATTACCAATCGGCCAATAATCTGTCAGTACGCCGATGCCTGATCAATTAATTGGTACAAAGTTTAATCTCATCTCTAATTTTACCACCCTGTACTACGAACCCAGCTCGTCCCTTATTTTGTACTATTGTCTTCTAATTGACAACTCTTTGTAGCAAAATTTAAAAAATTATTTTGGAATCTTATTTATAAATAATTTTTCAATAACGTATTTTATATTTAAATATATCTTTTAATAAGTTCAACTATGTTAAAGCGGAAAATTCAAAATTTACCCCAACAAATTGCCTCGATAAATTTCTTAGCCAGCGAAAAGAACTTCAAAAAAATTTAGGTAATCTGATCATAGCTATCAAACATTATTTATTAATCTTAACCAAAAAAAAAAGTCAACTCACAAAAAAATATATAGAAATTTTTTTCATCCTACCTACGTTAGTTATTAATCACATAACCTTAAACACGCACGAAACGTATGGCGCAGGGCCGGACCTGCATGCCGTTTTCGCCGCTCATCCACCGGCACACATCCGCCGCAGCGTTTGTTATTACAGTAACATCCGACTTGGTTCATGTTTTATCGTGCGACCAGTCCCTTGATGAATCTCATCAATACCCATCACAATAACAATCAAACATTAAACCCCATCGTGTAATGTCCTCCTCCTCGCTGAAAACTCTCGCCACCAAACCCCCACCCCCAAAAAAATCCCTTACAAATAAATTGTTACATATCATCGGAGTTTGGTATATACAACTAACTAGCGTCCAAATATTTATTTGACCAACTAATTCAAATTAAAATCGAATCCGAACCCAACCACCATTCTTTCTACCGTTCATTCTTTTGACCGCCGGATTCGGACAAGTTTTCAGGCAGACGAGAAAGAAGAGCAGGAAGCTAGCAAACGACATAAGCAAAAGCAGCCACCCCTACTTATGGAAGAAGATTCCAGGTGGCAACCTTAGAAGTAAACAACTAAATCTTAACTCGGTATCACAACACGAGATTATCATCGACTTCGGGAGTATTTGGATACTAATTATGTAAGCACAATTAAAAGTTGTCCAAAGTCTAATTCCAACCCACTATCGTGATCCATAAAATACCCAATAATAAGATTAGATTATTCCCTCTCTCTCTCTCTCTCTCTCTCTCTCTCTCTCTCTCTCCCCCCTTCTCTCTCTCTCTCTACAGGAAATAATTAGCCGTGTAAACTTCTCTCCCTCACTCTCAGCCCATCTACCCTCGGCGTCTCTATCTCAAGTTCTTTCTCCTCCAAGAACAATCAAGTTACCCTTTTTAGTCGAATAAATTATTGTTATCATTATTATTGGAAAAAGTTAGGATTAAGAAGGAGAGGAAAAGGAAGGTGGGGGAGACATAAATATTGATAACATTTTAATTACTTTTTAGAAAGAAAAAAAAAACACAAAAACAAATCAGAACAATCTTTGAGTTACCCAAAATACCCCCGTAAAAAATGGTGTGGGAAAAAATCAATCTAGACGACGTCGGACCAACTAAAAAAATTTAAATGTGCACAAACTCTTTCCCACCATAACCAAAGAAGAAGAAGAACCCACATAACCAAAACAAAGAACCCGCCACCATCAACCTCCTCTCCCCCTTCCTTCCATAGCTCTGCATTTTCTCGAGGAGAAAACAAATTAGATTTTTCGACAAACTCTTAAAAAAATAAACACACACAATGTAGAGAAATTATAAAGCGAAAAAAGAGCCTTCCTTTCCAATTTACAAAGAGGAAAATGCCGACTTACTCCACGAGTTTCTCTATTCAACAAGGCACGAAATTTCTCGCTACTCGTTTACGATTATTTATCGGTTATATATAAGAAATAAATAAAATAAGCAACATCCTGGCTTTCTCGGTATTCCTCAACTCAAGTGAGTCCGGCAGTTGGAAATTGGATTTGGGATACTTCTTAGTTAGAGAGAGAGAGAGAACTCAACACGAGAAGAGAAAGACGACCCAACCCGCGGGAGGAGAGAGAAACAAACAAACCAACCAACCGCCTTCTTCCTTCCCCGAAAAGATAAAAAAAAAGGCGAAATAGAAACAATAAATATTATTAGATCCCTGTTTCTTTCTTCCCCGATCCTTCTAATAACCGTAAACTACAATCCGCCGTATAATTACGGTTTTGCCCTTCTTCTCCGCATTGCAGCTCTCCTTTTTCCGTCGTCTCTCCTCTCTTCGACGAGTTCGCGTCTCCCGTTGCTAGGGCTTCTCCAATGATAATTAGGGTTTACTCTTGGCACGAGGGGGGCGAATTTCGGGTTTAAGTTTTTTTTTTTTTCCTTTTTTTGTGTTGGTTGAGGATTGTAATAACCGTCGAGTGAGTTCGGTTACCGACCGATGTCGTTTTGGTGGTGAGGATGATAATAAAGCGGAGCCTGAAATCGCAAATGCCGAGCTTGAAGCGCTGCAAGCTCGGCGGCGGCAGCCGGAAGAAGCGGAGACTTGACTCTTACGGCGGCTACTACCCTATCGGCCTCCTCGGTGACGTCAGCACCTCGTTCGGAATCCTTGGGGTCTCCTCCTGGTGCACTGACGTCTCGTGCTTTCCGCCGTCCAATTGGAAACCGGAAGACTGCGATGAAACCAAGCGAGAGAGGCGGTCGGGCTCCCCCACGGCGGCCAATGGACAGGAACCGCTCATTCGGACTTCCAGGGGACGGGTTCGGGTACTCCCTTCGCGGTTTAATGACTCTGTGATTGAGAACGAAGAGGATGATCCTGTGGAGGAGGAGGACCGAGGCGATGAGGACTATATATATAGCCACTGTAATTATAATGATAGCAGTAGTAGGAAGAACAATAAAGCATCCAAGAAGCAGCATTCTAAGAAGAGTGTAGCAGCATCTTGTCAAGCTGAGGGTACGGGGAATGGTAGGAGAAAGAATTTGGATTTGGAGCGGCAGGACAGGAGAGATGGGTTGTACGGGCCGGAGGATTTCTACTCTGGGGATATTGTGTGGGCCAAGTCCGGGAAAAACGATCCGTTCATGCCAGCTATCGTGATTGATCCGATGACACAAGCGCCAGAGCTAGTTTTTAGGTCGTGCATTCCCGATGCTGCTTGTGTGATGTTTTTCGGTTACTCTGAGAAGGACGATCACAGGGTTAGTTTGCATTCTTGGTTTTTTTACTTGGGAGATTAGGGTTTAGTTTGTAACAAGAGTGGATATAGACTTGACTCCTTTGGCTAATACTTGGACAGGATTATGCTTGGGTTAAACGGGGTATGATCTTTCCGTTTACAGATTTTCTCGGCAGGTGAGCTTTTTCTCGGGAAAATTTTCTTCTTGCAGCTAGTTAACTGTCAGAGGATCTGATACTTAAACGCTACTTAAATTCTGAAACGTTGCAGGTTCCAGGAGCCATCAGAATTCAGTGGCTGCTTGCCGGATAATTTCCAGATGGCAATTGAGGAGGCATTCCTGGCAGAGCAGGGGTTTGTTGAGAAGTTACAACATGATATTAACATGGCAGCAGGCAATGCATCATATGATGAATCAGTTTTCCAATGGATTCAAGAGGCCACTGGTTCAATCCCGGATCAGGGATATCACCCACAGAATCAGGCAAGTTTTTGGCGCACTGCTTTTGTGTATGAAATATATGCTACTTGTTTGTTATCGTATTTGTACCTGTCTTTCGCCTTCGCTCCCCACCTCCCACATCTAAATACATTCTCCTTTGGCCTTAGAAAAGTTTTTGGCAAGTTTCTGATCTCAAATTGATGGCTGTGTTGTGATATCCTATGCTTTCTCTGCTTGGTCTGATTCAGGATCAGTAACCTCTCCTGTCCAGAGAGATATCTTGCTAAAACATTCTGCTTTGGCCTTAGAAAAGTTTTCACAGCGTCATTGAATTTCTGCTGAACATAGATGGTCGGATATGCGGGTTCTGTTTGACATTTGTTGCCTTGTTAGTAGTTAATTAGTCTCATGGCATTAGATAAATGCACGAGTGTATTCTATAATGCTGGTTAGTGTGGTATAGACAAAGCTTTTCAAGTGATCTATGGCATCTTATTTTTTTAGCTCTCTATACTTTGCTATTTCTTGTACTGAATTTCTGAATGCTTCTTGCCCTAGTTTCTTAGGAACCAGTAAACATGCACTTGATTTAACTTGTTTTTCAGGTAGCTAAACCAAAGGACTTTTGTGGGATATGCAAGAAAGTTTGGAATCATTCTGACAGAAAAAGCAAGGTGAGGGCAACTGACTCCATATTTTGTGGCCTTTGCTAATTCATCATTCCTGTCAATAATACTCTTCTTATATATGTGAGATAGGTGCGATGTGATTGCTGTAAAGTTTGGGTCCATGCAGAGTGCGACAAAATTTCCGGTCGCCATTTCAAGGTCAGTGCATTGGCATGCCATCCACCATGTTAGTGAAAAATAGACAGGAGTCTGACTTCAGTGTGTTCTGCATTTCTGTCTAAGGCCATGACTGGGAATGATTATAACTGCCCCACGTGCAAGGCAAAATTCAACTTTGATTTGTCAGAGTCAGAAAGGTGTCAATCCAAGTCCAAGTAAGCTTAGCATATGTACAATTTTCTGAAAGGGACTTGGCTTAAGTTTGTCCTGTTTGTGGTGATATCCTAACCATTGTACAGATTGATCAAAGGTGATGACCAACTGCCTAACAAGGTTACTGTTGTCTGCTCTGGTGTGGAAGGGATATATTTTCCTAGTGTTCACATGTAAGTCGTAGTAGCACCTTTTTATTTGGTTTTTTTTTTTTGGCCATTCTGCCTTCAATCTTGTTTACTTAGTTGTGTCTACGGATAATTCTGTCTCTATCAAAAGGGTGATTAGGCTTTCAGTAGGTTTATTGAGGTTGTCAATGCCCCCTTAATGTGGATTATCCATGCTTTCTATTCTGTTGTTGTTGCATTAGCCTTCACGACGTTGCTGGCCTAATGTTTCCTGATTGCTTCAGCACCTACCCCTCTTTATATATTATTGTCATTGGTAGGGACCATCTAGTGTCGATTCCCTTATTTAATGAATTATTGTTTCAGGGTTGTGTGCAAATGTGGTTCATGTGGACCACAGAAGTGGGCACTTAGCGAATGGGAGCGGCATACAGGTTCTAAAATTAAGAACTGGAAGGCCACTATAACGGTCAAAGAGTCAATGTTGCCACTGGAGCAATGGGTTTGTATAATTATCAAACTCTCTTATTTCCCTTTGTCAACCAATAATTAATTCGAAGTCAATGTCATTATATGGAAAATCAGTATCACATATCTGGGTCAAGTCTCTGCGATAATATATTATCGGCATGGGTGCCAGATGTTCACGATATTCTTGATTTGTTTTAATAACTGTAAACTCGTTTTCCAATTTGCATTGTTGCAGATGTTGCAATTAGCGGAGCATCATGCCCGTTCAGTCTTTACAAAATCAAAAAAGAAACTTACCATCAAACAACGAAAGCAGAAGCTACTTGCTTTCTTACAAGGTACTGAAGTTTTGTCTACATATGAATGCGTTTATGTGCATGTACATGTGTTCTCCAAGGTTTCAAGTTATTGAATGTGCTAGCTGAAAGTTCTCTGAATCTGCTTTCTTACACTGGAGAAACAAATTAATTCTCTCACACTCTCTTTGCAGAGAAATATGAACCAGTTCGTGTGAAGTGGACAACAGAACGCTGTGCCATATGTAGATGGGTTGAAGATTGGGACTACAACAAAATAATCATCTGCAACAGGTACCAACTGGAAGAAGTTTTCTAACATTGCTTTTCCAACTTGAAAAAAAGTAATCCCAATGCTCTTTTGGGGGGCTGGTGCATCCTGTGTGTTTCCAAAGAAGAATATGAAATAAGAATTGCCAATTGCCAACCTGAGGCCCTACCCATATTCAAGCGATGCAGTTGTATAGCAATAGATCACTGTGGAAAGCCTTTTTATTGATGTAGTACGTTGATAAATTTGGCCATGGACACTTTTGCCTCCAGAAACAGCAGAACGTGCATGTGATATTTCTTTATTTAAATCTGCATTAAAAATGTTTCAGTAAGCGGGAATTTCGATGGTTTCATGAACCCTTTTCTTCTAATGCTAGATGTCAGATAGCTGTTCATCAAGAATGTTATGGAGCAAGAAATGTGCAAGATTTAACTTCGTGGGTCTGTAAAGCTTGTGAAACACCTGAAGTGAAGCGGGAATGTTGCCTTTGTCCTGTGAAAGGTTGGTTATTTACTGTTTGGGAATTTTCATGTATCAATATGAATAGCCTCTCCAAATCCTTATGCTAATTGCGTCCACATACAAGTATCAATATTTAACAAGCTTTAATGTAATCTGTGTTTGTATTTTAAGAGTGTAAGCAATCAGAAAAGGGGTTTATGATCGATGAATGGCATATAGCAGCTGATATGTCTCCTTGCTTGAGATGGCTGGGGAACCCCAGTCATGGTTTCTTGTTTAGCGTTGTCTTTGCATTGAGGACACTTCAAATTTTGGAGAGGTTTCATTCTAGGATAGGTCTTACTTTGATACTGGTTTGGTTTAATGGTTTGAATCATATCCATTTTGAAATAGGTGGGGCAGTCAAGCCAACTGATGTAGAGCCTCTATGGGTTCATATCACATGTGCTTGGTTTAGACCTGAAGTTGCCTTTGCAAGCGATGAGAAGATGGAACCTGCTCTTGGGATATTGAGTATCCCATCAAGTTCTTTTGTAAAGGTGAGATTCTCACGATAGAAAAGAAAATTTTGAAATTTCTTTTTATGATTTAAGGTTTTAATCTACATAACACTGACCCACCATCACATTAGGTTGTTGCAACAACATAACCCTTGAAGTTAGTTCTTGCTTGTGTTCTCATTGGGTCCTATCAGCCTTCCTCTCCTTATTTGGTATTTAATGTTCCTGTAATTTAAGATTGCTTATGATGTGATCCTCATGCATACTACTGGTTAAGGTTATCGCATTCTGTAAACCTTGAGGGCACGGTTTTTGTATGTTCAATGTTTCTGTGTTGGGCATTGTGGTCTACCAAAAAGTCTGCCAACTGCTTCTAAGCTTATTCTCTGATTACATGGCTTACCAAATTGAGTTCTGTTTTGCCTTTACGATCTTCAGATCTGTGTTATTTGTAAGCAAATTCATGGTTCGTGCACCCAGTGTTGCAAGTGCTCCACTTACTATCATGCAATGTGTGCATCAAGGGCTGGGTATCGCATGGAGGTGAGTTGTTTTTATTGTCTCAGTTTTGCGCTTTGGATCATAGTTGCATGTAACTAGAGTGTGCAACGCTCATGGTTTTGTCATGAGGAGATATCGAGCTCATATTTGGCATTGCTAACATTTTTTTTTTTCTCTTGGTTGTTGCTTGTTGCAATTATCTATTGCTAACAGTTACATTGCTTGGAGAAGAATGGAAAGCAGACAACAAAATGGATTTCTTATTGTGCATATCACAGGTACAGACTCCCGAGAAGAACCTCTTTCTTAGTTGAGACACCACCTCACACTTTGTCTAGGGGTATGTTCTCAAGGTTCCTTTTCCGGTGCAGGGCTCCAAACCCTGAAACAGTTTTGATTATACAGACTCCTGTTGGAGTTTTCTCAACGAAAAGCCTTGTTCAAAATCAGAAGAGAATCGCTACCCGGCTAATTTCTTCGAAACGAAAAATTGCTGAGGAGGTCCCAACAGCTGAATCTATAAAGGTTGAGCCAGATTCTGCTGCAAGGTGCCGGATATTTAGTAGAGTGAGCAACAACAGAAAGGTACTTCGTCGTCAGTTTCAGATTCATCTAAAGGGTTCTTCATTTCCGCCTAACTCCATAAACTAAACTATTTTACTTCCTCTTTTTTCTCAATTGTTTTGGCCTTCCATCTTATTTAAAGTTCACAGAGATGAACTCGCCAAAGAAGTGGCAGATTTGGGCTGAAATAAAACTATCACATGCTCGAACCATTGTTGAAGTGAAAAGTTTGGCGTCATTCTCTTTTAACTTTAAACTCTTTTTGAATATCACAGATGTTTTGTTATGCAAGATATGAAGGAGCAAGTATTTGAAACAGTATCATCATTTATATAAATACTAGATAGTTCATATCTCATTAGCTGATATCCGATCTACTATTTTTATGCTAGTTCCTTCCCTGCTATAAGATTATCGGACTAATGCAAACTTGCTACTTCCCTGTTTCCTAGAGAAGAGAAGAGGAGGCAGTTCCCCACAGACTAACAAGATCTTGTCATCATCCTTTAGGCACAATACGGAGTTTAAATATGTTCAGAGTAACACTTCAACCCCTGTTTCATTTGAGTGTTTTGTCCTTTCTTTGTGGATGTGAATATCACTACTAAACTATCTTTGCATTGCTAAATTCTTATCAGCATGTCGAAGAGGAGCCTAAAAGTTTTTCTTCTTTCAGGGAAAGACTTTACCACTTACAGGCAAATAATCTTCATCTTTATGGCTTACAGAACTGCAATTTGGAGTTCCTTGATTGTTATTTTAAACGTTTTGCGATTTGTTATTTTGTTCCAGAGAACTGAAAATGATCGAGTATGCTTTGGTAGATCTGGGATACATGGATGGGGTCTTTTCGCACGAAGAAACATTCAAGAAGGAGACATGGTACCTTACTTTTTGAGAAAACAGTAATGATTTTTGTTAGAATTTGATTTGGATTTTTTTTTCTTGGGACTTTGTTTGTCATCGGTGTTGTGTTGCTTGTCAGTCGTGCGGCTCATTGAAACTTGCAACTTTTTAATTTTACAGAAATTTTGAGAAATTAAAATATCGATCAGTAGGATCACGTTATGGTCAGGTATGTTATCTGATGTGTGATAATATTTGAGATAGAAATTGACAGGTAATAATATTAGCTCCATGATTGTCGCTCGACATGGAAACATTAATTGGTCTTTGGTATAGTTCTGTAATGTAATTACAGTCTGGATCAGTTGGCATCATGTACAATACACTATTTAAAGCTTCCCAAGACTGCAGGTTTTCGAGCTTCCAAAGTGGGTCTGGATATAGTTGGAAGGAGTAAACAGCCTTTTTTTCTCCTGCAGGTTTTGGAATACCGGGGTGAACAGGTGAGACGCAGTATTGCTGATCTCAGAGAGGTTCGATATCGTGCAGAAGGCAAAGACTGCTACGTGAGTTAATCATTTGTCACAACCCATTTCCATCAATTTTCTTTGATAGAGGTGTAAGCGAGATGTGACTCTTTGCAGCTCTTCAAGATCAGTGAAGAGGTAGTGGTGGACGCCACCGACAAAGGAAACATAGCGCGGTTAATAAACCATTCTGTAAGTCTCCTATGCTATAGAGATTGTTGTTTCTGGATCCCTTTCGATTGGCTTCAGATGTCTTGCTTATCACAAAATTCACCGAAGTTCTCTGGAAATTGCATCCTAGTTTTTCTCTCTTTCTTGTACTAATACATATATTCTGGTGGATCAGTGTATGCCAAATTGCTACGCAAGGATCATGAGCGTGGGAGACAATGAAAGTCGGATTGTCCTTATAGCTAAAACTAATGTTTCTGTTGATGATGAGCTAACGTACATATTCTCTTTCTCCTACACACACGTGAACAGCTTGATTTTACAATTCTCTCAATTGATTCATTTTAATTGTCTTTTGCATCTTTGACAGGTACGATTACTTATTTGATCCCGACGAGCCGGATGAATTCAAAGTTCCGTGTCTGTGTAAAGCTCCGAACTGCCGGAAGTTCATGAACTAGGATCGATCACCCATACAGAATATTAGTCATTATTTCTCCACAGAGGAGCACTAACCCCCTCCCCATCCCGCTGGATCTCACAGCCACACACCTGTAGCTTCTGAGGTAAAATGATTTAGTATACTTCCTTCCGTTTCTCTCTTTTTTTTTTCTTTTTTCATCGACAGATAATTCTTTTTGCTTAATGAGAAAGCCATATTGTTTCGTCTGCCACTTAGTTAAACTCTCAGGCATTATTCGTGTATTGTTCCGTCCTCGTTCTAAAAGTTGTGGAAACCATGCCACTAAGAATTAGATGGAATAGGATTTCTCAACTCTATGTTTTGGTCTCTGGAATTTCTCAGCTTCGTACTATTTCTGCGCGAATGGTTCCTTCCTTCATTCCTTATATTTTATTTTTGAGGAGAAAATGGCTAAATGGCTCTCAATTCTTTTCGAGTTGTTCCAAAGTGAAGTACGTAATTTTGCTGCATGTTCTTGGGAGAAGGGAGTAATCGAAAAAATGAAAAAAAAGGGGGGAGGGAACACGATGAGGAGTAGAAGGTGCCACGAGATGGGCTTACTGTTGCGCTGGGCTCTGGCGGCCCAGTCGCTATCTAAAAAACACACACGAGTAAGGACTAAGGAGAAACAGGAGGCGATAACCACCACCTGAGTTCCCTTGGACACACCGCAAAATCCAGACTCCGGATGTCCATCGAAAGAGTTTTGTCATTTTAAGAACAAAATCAATCAGAGAATAGACTTTTGTATGAATGTCAAAAACCTTTTCTAAGAATTACTCCCCGAGAATAAGCTGTCCAAACTATCTTGTGTTTTCTGCACTTTATTTCTGTTTGTTTTTAGGAACTATTTCTATTTATTGTTGGTTAAGTAAAATTCGGTGGTGCTGCTATTGTATTTGTGATTTGTAAAAATTGATGTGTTGTTATATTTACTTCATGTGTAATTATTTTTATTTATCAGAAAGTGTAATTATTTTACCATGTGCCATATTTTCATGTTGTCCAAATGGTAACGCCGTTCACCAGCATCGAACCCGACCCAGGGGAAGAGATTTAAGAAACACTTTTACGACCTAAGAACGAATTGAATAAAGTTTCCTCTTATTCCCAACTTCATATTCTCTCTCTTCTATCAGCTACGATAAAACCATTATGGCCACCTTGAAGCCTTGACTTCCAGATGTGAAGTTCTTAGATAATCATCAACAAGAGTGTAGCAAGAAAATTTGTTGACTGGAGACAATATAAAAAATGCCTAAATTTTTATTAAAGTTTGATTTAATTTATAAGTAGGTTAATTTTTTAATGAGATCAATTTATAATTTTAATAGGAACATATATTAAAAATATATCTAATTATCAAAAGAAAAAAAATTAAGTGAAAGACAATTTTCCATGTATCTACGCCATTCGTGAAGGTGTAAACTAGCTAATTCTGTGAGCTCGAATATTGGACGCTCGTTGCATCCAAAAAGCACCGTTTAACCTTAGCCGAGTCGAGAAAGGTAAGCAGAGAGCTGACTACCAATTTACAAGGCTTGATTAATTGAGTCGACCACAAACCTAAGCAAATGTGATTTGACTTGGTATCAGATAGTATCGCCTCAAAAACCTAAATTGCAGTATGGTTGGTATGTCCCAAAGTAATGGCCTTTGGATGAACTAAAAAAGGTAGGTTTTTCTTAACAAATCCATGTTTAACGATTTGATTGCATATTATTGCATCAGTCGCACACTTCAAACTTCTGCAAATAAAATGAACGTTAGTAAAAAGTTCATAAAATTCGAATTCAGATTTTAGATTTAAAGTTAGGATCAAGTCATTAGCTTGATACTTACGGAATCCTCAAAGTCTAATCCAAGAAACATAACAAATTATTTTTAACATTTCAATATGGATTGTTGAAAAAAACACTCATACTTGCCTCCACTTCGACATTCAATGATACAAAAAATACTAATCTCTAATTCTAGGTTGAGAAGCGAGTAATTTTAATTATTTTCTTATCTGAGTGTTATGTAAAGTTGTAGGGAAAACTAATACTTCTATTTAACTATATAAATAATCTCATTTTTTGTATGCATGTGTAACACATCTTGATTTGAATCTATATAGACAATATCCAGACAAATAGTTCTAGGAAGTATTGGTAGATAATACAGCTAAATGGACAAAAATAAAGCAGGAAGCAGGAAGCACGAAATAGTTAGTTTGAAGCTATTTGGACAGACTAGACTTGAATAGAACATGAGAATATGTTAAGACTTGGAAGGGTAGACTCATGGATTCAATGGCTTTATGCAAAACGAATCACAAGAAAGAGGATTTAGTGCAACCAGATGCACGATAATGGACGACAATTAGGATGAATGCATTAGAGCTAACTAATCCAAGCGACTAACTAATCCCTGCTAAAAACTAACGTCATCAGAGCTAAAGAAACAGACATTGCACCTCCCTCCTCTTCTAGGAAAAGAAAGGAAAGGATGATGCAAATGGTTGAATAAACAACTCAATGCAAAGCGATAACATTGGGAACACGATTTAACGGGATTCTCCCACAGATCTCCCCCGAGCCAATTTCATTTATTTCATCACTGCAGAGGAAAAGCAAAAGAAGAAAACAAAGATGCATTGAAGAACGCAGATATAGGAATTGTCTCAATGTGTACTTTCAGGAGAACGATGTATCCGACTTAAAATTACCGACTCAGACTCGTTAAATTTAGGCATCAACTCGCCAGATGCCATGGAAGGATCATCTGCAAAAACTAAGGGACCTTGTCCCTCTTCAGCACAAGGCGAAATATTATTTCCTACCTCGACTTTCTCATCTAAATGAGTGCTGGCCGCCCAAGTAGCTGCAGAATCAGACATGTTACCAGGATTTGCATTACCATGGCCTTCTGTATTATCTTTGTACACTGGCAAGGGTCTCGTTCCCTCCATGTCCCTCCCAGTGACAGTTTCAACTGGATTCTTGGTGACATCATGGCTAAAAGATTGATCCATTAATTCCATTTTTACAAGGAGTGAATGTTCCTCACCATCCCCTTCATAGCTGGAAGCTGAAATCGTCTCCTCTTCATTTCCCTTATTGCTTAGAGAAGCTACGTTCTTATGAACCAGACCCCATTCAGGCACCTCAGTCATCCCCACGTCACATTCTAAAACCATCCTATCTGGTCCTCCGGTATAATTAACCGAGACTTGCTCACCTACTTCGGTTGTCGAAATAATTTCTCCTGTCACATCATCAGGACGTCTCAATAAAATTGAATCTACTCTCTGCTTCTTGTACAGGTCGAGGGCTCGCTGTGGAAACAAATCAAAGATCATACTCAGGGCAGAAAATAATCACACATTTAATAATAGTCGCTGGCACCTAGAACCACATTAGAAAGAAAAACAGCTCAACCAGAAACAGTATCAGGATAAAGCACCCTTGGTAGAGACAGGAATGATCACCGTTAGGCTAGAAGCTCAGGTGAAGGTTGCACGGTAAAATATAGATGGTACCATAGACCTACTACGGAAAGATCACCTAACTACTAAAATAGCAATTCAAGAACAGCATCTGATAGCATTATCAAAATTCTTAAATAAGTCACACGGTAAGCCAATGGACCAGATACTTAGAAATGTATCTCTGGGATTTGAAAATGAAAACAAATACGAAGATTGACTGTCAAAAAGCCCACAAATTAAAAAAAGCATCATAAATCATAAACAATAAACAAATTTCTACTCCCAGGTGATCAGGAAGATGGTTCTACCTACTATAACAGCAACAGAGGGGATAAGTTCAAAAAAACTTATCAAATAATTATTTTGGATTCAGATTAGAGTTACCTGATACACTGAATTACTGGGTGCAGGGAACAGGGAAGCTCTTAACAAAGCAACAGTACCTTTTGGTACAGACATAGCACCATCCTGTAAAACAAATTATTGCATGTCATTAGAGAATGAGATCAGATGTGGAGAAGACCAATGAACAAGTACAAGGGTAAGCACGTATAAGTACCTTCAAATTAACCAGAAGTACACTGTCCTCATCGACAGCAGCAGTAAGTTCCATATTAATCAAGCTCATACACTGGCTATACAATTTTGGAATGGCAAGTTCTGTAGAAATATCCAGCTTCGAGAGATAAGAATGACAAAAATGAGTGGCATCATAGTCACTTGATATTTTTGGTGGGTCAGGGGCCATCACATAGGCTGCTTGAGGTGATGATTCGAGAAATTCTCTAGCAGCAAGAGAAACTCCTAATTTGTTCTTGATATCTTCTGCCTCGCCGGCTAACTGATTGTTCTCCTTTAGGTCAAGGCTTCTACTAGTTTGGCCAGACTTGAGGGCATCTTCCACAAGGGGCTGTATTGGAAAATCTTCATTCGAGGATGCAGGAGGCATTTCCATATTCACATCACCATTTTGTCCCTTCGACAATTCTGTGGTTGATTCCCATCCTCGTCCATTCATATGATTCCTTTTTTTATCCCAGTCTGGTCCGCCAAAAAGGACATCATCCCTAAATACACCATTATTCCCATCCCATCCATGTAGATGAGAAGGACCAGAACTATCCATTATATTCTGCCATCCAAGAGGGCGAAAATGACCACAGAACCTGTCAGCATCAGGAATATGATACGGCATTCCAGAGTGGTTCATATCAATGGACGGCCGGACATTGAACAGAGTTGGAAATTGTGGCATCATTGGGGGAAAACCACCATGAGGTGGACCATGCTGAAAAGGCATGAATCCATTTAGCATTGGTGACGGCCAATTTGGAGGACCTCTCCAAGGATTTCCTTGACCCCTGGGATGATCACCACTCCTTTTGTGGCAAGCATCAGAACCAGGTCTACCATCTTCCGTGGATCCCATTAAGGATGGACTACCAATTCTACCCCTGAAAGCAGGAGGTACAAATGCAGGATGAGTCTGATTAAGTCTACTGTGGAATGGTGAATCCAACGAAGTCACATCATCTGTGAGAGGCTTGTCCAAGGGTAAGTCCTGATTTATTCTATCATCACCAGACATAAAGTCTCTGGGACCTGTTGAAGAATGCCCCCTCCTTCCCAATTCTTCAATCTCAAGACTTCGCCTGGCTGCAGATCTGTTTGAATATCTACCACACTCCAGACTCAATGAAGAAGGGGATCTATCAGTCAAGCCCATTGGTGATCCTTTAAAACCAGATGGCCTTTCTTGAGACAGCTCCCTGAAATCGCCATCATCTATCTTAGGTTTCGCAGCATATCTATATTTGGACGCTCTATCAGATGAGCCAAGGATATTTGCAGCGTATCTCAAGGAGGTTGTTTTTGCCCTTTCCTCGCTCACATCATCTTTGTACCTGGATTCTTCTGACCTCACACGCCTACAGAAACGCCATCAAGAACAATATTGCCATCACAGAGTTATAATATGCACCTTGTACAGATCCAAGCAAAGTGAAATGTAAAGAACCAATCGACATTTTTGGTAATCAAACAAACACATAACACCCATCATATGGAAATAGTTAGAACAATATACCATGCATCCCAAATGAAGTAAAAAATATTATTCAAATCAGTACATTATTCTCTTAAAATTTTCTGAAAGAAATTAGTCAGAATAGACAGTCGTTGGTGGTAAACAGGCATCATTCCCAGCATAAAAAAAAGTGCGTAAATGCACTTCAACTAACCTGTAATCTTCTTGAGTCCCATGCAAATTGATAACTGGCGAAGTGCGCCTCTTATCACTGTTAGCAGCGCTGTCCAAAGGGGCCTGAATCGACTGAGACCTACCCATATCACCATCTAGTTCGCCTCTCCCACCACTTGCAGATCTCTGTCCAACATCATGATATGTTTTTTTGCCACCTCCATGTTTCAAACAACTATAATCATCAAACTCATCAGGAGATCTCTTCCTTCCCCTGCTTTCCTTGTATCTGGTACCCCTATCATCACCAAATGCACTATCATTCTCAGAAAACCGATCGCGCCCTCTATCCCTTTCACGGTCTCCGTTATGATCACAGTCTCGATCTCGATCTCGGTCCAAGTACCTTTCTTGGTCATGATCCCTATCCCTATCCCAGTCGTGGTCATCATCGAGGTCACGATCATGCTCCCTATCACGATCATACAAATGGTCTCGCCCACGTTCCTTTTCGCGACCACGTTCACGGTTGCGGTCATGATCCTGATCGCGCTCACGCTGGTAATCACAGCCATAGTCTCGAACATAGTCACGGTTCCTATCATACTCTTTATCACGATCGCGGTCACCCTCTTGAAGCTTTGTTTTCTTCTGTCGAGTTTCTGCAGCTTCTTTCTCATCATTGAGGCTCCTATCATCAGACCTGTTGTTGTCGTAATCTTTTGCAGCATGCTCATCTCTAACATCACGGTGTCTATTCTCCCTATCCACCTCGTCTCGGTACCTTTCTTTATACTTCTCATCCATGGTTCTTCCATCCTTAGCAGCTTCCTCCTTCGAGTACAAATGTCGGTCATTTATATTGCCAACAACATCCACAGCCTTATCTGTGTCAGCAAAGTCTCTTTTCTTCCTAGTACGTCTATCAAGCTGACTCTCCGACTCAGGGCCTACCATAGGATCATTCACACTTACATCTACACAGTCACACAAAAAGTCAAGGTAACTACATTATATTTTAAGATCAGAACTAAACAGCATATGACCCACAAAAAGGCAGACCATGACATCTGGTCCTTCCTAAATTTAATACAATAAATGACAAAGAATTTCCTATGTTATGATGCAAGACCTAGGTTGATACAGCAACAGCTATTGCATGAACAGATGGAGAAAAAATAATGAGCAGAGATCTGTGTCCCAACTATAGTTGGAGCAAATTCTAGTGGATTGCTGACATCAAGGAAACAGATAATTGGTGCCTGTTTATTCAACCACAAGTTAATGCATACATAATTCACCTTAAGAAGCCCTTGGACAGCGAATGACAATTACAAGACATATATTTTCCTTATAAAATCTTGCTAGCTACAAAAGAAACTGAATGAACATCTGCAGCTTGCAACTCTCAACCCCACAAACAAAAGAAATACAAAAATGGAAAGAACAGAGACCAGCTCCCAGCATGCAGTCCGGTGAAGTGCAGGCAAACAGGACATCATGGGCTGAAGACATGAGATAATCATTTAAAGTGATTGATGGTTATCATTAGGTTTTTAAAGAAAAAAAATGAAACTAAACAGAACGCTAACTACTACCTTTGAACAAGAAAAATACTACAAAGCAAAATATTGCATAGGCCCAAAAAAGTGAAAACTCAACTTGCTCTAGGCACATAACAGCCAATCGCAAGCCACCATTAAAGCATAGTTACTGAACTCCTTTTTCATTCATGAAACTTGAATCATATTCATCTAAATGAGCAAATCCTTATCCCTTTAAAAAACAGAGAGTAAACAAGCAGAATATAATGTATGAAAATTATATTGAAGGAAGAATTTTGATATCTTATACTAGACAACTTCCACATCTCCTCTGAATCATTAATAACAAAAACAATAGAAGCCGAGAACTTCAACCTTCCGAAATATTAACACAAAGAATCACGAAAACAAAGCCACTATTTCATGGGGAAAATGTAATAGAAAGGCATGCAGAAATTAGGTCATGTGTCCTATAAGAGAAAAGAGTGTAATATGCAAGAATCACCGTGACCGGCGGCTCCATGCATGAAGAACTGATTACAACTGAACTTCTGCTAAACACTGTCAAAGTCATCCAAAGCTAGCGAACATTCCTACACCAATAACAATACCTTCACCCAAAACATTTAAAACAGCCAAGGTTGGGAAATAACCAATTACAAGCCCCAAAGCCAACATTTGGCCCTTGAAATCCACTCCAGTTTCAGATGAATGCCAAATTTCACCCCCCAAAGTGTAACACTGTAACTAACACAGCAGAACTTAACAAATACTAAACATACACACTGCATCTATCACAGGTGATGACGATTCAATCAAGACTGCTTAATTGGGACACGCACAAAAGTTAACAGACAAGCAACAGACAGCTAATACTCTGAAGCACATAAACTGATAAAGAAACACCAATTGAATGAGTTACCTCTTACCAGTTTTCTCAGAAGAAGGCTTCCCTAAATGAGACATGTCCCCATCCACGTTTTTCTCGGTCCTCCCCTTCTTCTCCCTCTCTCTCTCCTTCTCGTGATCTCTGTCCCTGTCAGTCCCACCATCCCTCCCGTCGTTCCGACTACCAGAATCCCTATGCTTCCCCTCACTCTTCCCACTACTAACCTTCTTTGTCACCTCCTCGCTCTCTGCCTCTTCCCTCCTCTTACTCCTCAGTTCCGCCTTCTCCTTGTCCTTCCCACTCTTCCTCCCGCCACCCCACTTTTCCTCCTCCCCGCCCCCGCCACAATTCCACCGATCATCGGCCCGGTCCCTCCTCCTCTTCGAAGACGAGGCGTACTCCTCCAAATCAACAAACTTACGCTTCTCACTCGAGCCCCCAACCGCCTTGGAAACCCTAGAACCGGCCTCTTCCTTCTCGCCTCCGCCCCCGCCTTTCTCCGAGTCCGAGAAATCCCTCGACGACCCGTGCTTGCTCGAGGACTTCTGGCGCGAGCTCCTAGGCATCTCTCTCTCTCTCTCTCTCTCTCTCTCTCTCTCTCTCTCTCTCTCTCTCTCTCTCTCTCTCTCTCTCTCTCTCCTCTTCCGGTAAGACTAAACCTAATCGCGATTTCAAAACAA
>SOPF01028465.1:0-67118 GCA_012979155.1 Hypericum perforatum
GAGAAAAAATATTCTGTGGGAGTTATCTTCAGTAATCTAATCATGGATCATGTCCTGTGTTTTCTCGTTTTGCCAACAGTGAAACCCTCCTGGTTTTCTTTTCTGCTCAGGTGCTGAATTTCTTGCTATCGCTTCCGCAGGTTTGTCCTTATCACTTTTCTCTTTCTTCTAACTAAAGTCATCGATGCATCTAACTAGAAATTTGCTTGTTTAGCTATTTGGCTTTGTTCCCTGTCCTCGGCATCGGTTACCCAGGTGAGATTTTGCGTGCTTACAGTTTCCTCCAACAGAATTACAAAATTGATGATGATCTCAAGCTTTCCTTTGTTGCTTCTCCAGATTTGATCCTCAAACAGGATTGCTAACAGGAACAAAAGATGGAACGCTGGTGAATGTTTACTTGAGAATGTTTGGCAGGAAGTCAGAAAAATCACTTTGCTGCCACCTTCTTGTTGTTCAGGTGATTCAATTGCTTAACGTTGTTATTGTCTTCTCCATCACATATAAGCTATTTTTCTCACTTTCACCTGGTTTCATAGAGTTGACTTCATTACTTCTTTGATTTAGCCTCTATTACTAACTGTTTACTTCCCTAACAAAATTCTAGTTCTAATCCTATATTCCACCGACAAGAAACAAAATTCTATTCCTATAGAACTCTTATAAAGCACCCTCACCTTCATAGTATTCTATTAGTAACCCAACCGATGGTTCTTTTATGCGTGCAGTATATTTACCAAAACTATCCTCCAGCACTTTATGCTAGAACAAATATCTCGAAAAGGGGAAACACGCTCAAAGGTCCTTAAGGTTTGCAAAAATGTAATAGTAAATAGACAGTCTAAGGACGATTCTGTTTACCCCGTTGTTACCATTTCCGGCCAAATTTCTATGCAATCTTGCCTACATATTTACCCCTCTAACTAAAAAAAAATGCACTTGATTGGTTTAAAAAACACCAAATTTTCTTTATTTTCCGAACACCTCACCCCAGACAAGTGCAACATCCAAAGAAATCATCATAGGAAATCTCTTCCTCGTCCTTGTTGGCATACCCGTCATTGCCCTCCTGCCCATTCCCCTCAAGAAGCTAAGACTTGTCAGTGTGCCATCCGGAAACCGCCGCGCCTTGTTGCATAGTTGGTCCATATCTCAACTCGCCACCACATCTATCTCTATATCTTGATCTTGTCTGATTGAACAATTGATGGAAATGACGATGACCAGACCTCTACACCCTTTTCTCTCAACGGAGGCGCTCAGTTACAAACTTGTTTAGCTTGAACTTGTTTTTTGACAAGTGTTTAGCTTGGACTTGAAAATGTGTTCATGTGCGAGGGTGTTGTGAGTGTAGTGCCTGGATCGGGGAAAGATTTGGTGCTTGGTATGCTTGGTATTAAGACTCGAGCTTTGAAGATGGACAAATTGGGGTGTCGTTTCGGAGGGGATATTTTCAATTTTGACTTGTGGGTTTAGTTTCGTTAAAGGTAAAATTAGAATATTGTACATACTATACCGTATTTACAATCATAATGTTTTGTTCTTCAGGCCATTGGATGTGGCTTCTGCTTCCTTTTGCGGTACCTGCTTGCTGGCTGGTACAAATAGGATCCATGGAGAGGTTCTTCATTTATTGTCTGGCGGAAACTCTAGATATTTCAGGCCAACAGATTGCGGCCGATATTTGTTCGGGGGATGTTGTCAGAGCTGCATTTGCCCGACGAAGCAAAGACGATGTTTTTAGCATCCTCGACATGTAACATCGTTGTTATGTTACGAGTACAATCTGGTTTAGGTTAATGTATCTTACAGTTGCCTTCACAGAATTTTACCTCAGAGATTACTAGGTCTTGAAGAATGCTGCCTGTATCCTAGGTCTTATAGGGGAAAATGTCGATTTTGCGGATTTCATTTGGTACTGAAGGAAACTAAGGGACGGATGATGGACAGAGTGTAACTTAAGCCGGCAAGTCGAACACCGTCTTCTTTTAACGGATTAATACTCGGATCTTTTTACAGGATCGAGCTACTTCTACTAACTGGCTACCACAAGATTCGTCAATGGCCAAACACAAAGCAGCAAAATTGGTCATGTGCAGTTTCTAAACCTCAAACGAGTTCAGTAGAGAACAAGGAGCGGAAATGAAATTGACCATCGTAGTTCTAATCTAATAAAAACAGATCGAGAGATGCCGCACCAGAATCCAACACCAAGCTTTCCAAGTAACAGAACAACCCAGGAAAAGGTGATTCAATGGTTTAACTCTCCATCCATACCAGTACATTAGAACTATTTACTCTAAAGGTGATATTGTCTCAAAGTGATAAGAATTAAAAAGTTCCGATCCAAGGTATTGACCAATGTTAAAATTTGGTAACCAAACACAACAACAGTTGGCACACACTGCACCACTTGCTCTTAAGAAGAAAAACACCAGACCGTTTGCACTTCAACAATGCATGCAACAGCAACTCAAGATGCTGGAATAAGGGACAGACATTACAAACTGGGTAGAATGGTCTCAGCCTTAAACCTGAGTCTCCCCCCGAAAAGAGCAAGATACAAAACTGCGACTTACCAGACAGAGCACAAAACTTTATCCTTCCTATATACTATTACGACTGCCAGGAAACAAATCAATTAATTGCCTTTTATATACTTCACACCTACAAAAAATTTCTTCAACACGAAATTCCACCACAGGGATTTCCTGCACGTCAGGACATCCCCCTTTTGAAAAGCTAGCTAATAAGCAAAACTGACCCTTTTCCTCCCTCTTCCATTCGGCCACCATCCACGATCCGATTGATATTCGTCATCTTTAGGGAACCTATTTGTTTTATACCTCGACATATGGCAACCAGAATCTTCTTTGTTCCCCTTGTCGTCGTCCCAAGTTTCCCACTCGTGACTAGTTTTGTCGTTAACATTATTCCAGTTATGATTGTTGGGGTCCCACTGATAGCCAGTCTTCTCCCATTCATTGTCGTTGTTTCCCCATCCTTGAGAATCCTTCCAACTGTTGTCCCAAACGTTGTTTTCTGTTACACCACTGGCCTGAAGATGATTACCATCCCAGGGGTTGTCATAATTGTTCATGACATTCCCGTGTTCCTGGTTCCCTCCTGTTTTTTGTGGCTCCTCTTCCTCATCTCCCCAACCCATGCACGAGATAGGTGGATCCGGAAAGAGAGAACTGCCAAAAATCACAACCTCCTGCTGGTCAGCTCTCTCCTCAGGAACTTCGGGCTCACGTTCCAAGTCAAGTAGCAACTCAGGATCTATGTCACAGTTCCAATTAACCTCGTCAATGTAAATATCAGGATCAGGCAAAGACATGTCGCAAGGGAGGCCATTGATCTCAGCCCAAAATCGATTCTTAGCATTATAAAACGCCTCTTCACCAGCAGAGTCATTCCACTGCACTACATTTTCGTAGAGGTACATTAACTTTTTGGTCTCCAAGAGCTTCCGCCATGGAATCGAACCAACTGCATAACAAAATTGCTTCTCCCATGGTGGTACAGTTTGATGCCAATTGTTACCTAACACAAAGAATTAATAAAGAAGTTAGCCATACTACTATACAAACACGCAACAACACGATACTGCTTAAGATAATTGGTTCCCCCAAGACCTCAAACATCATGTTTGACACGTATAACTACTGACTACTGAAGGAAGCAGTAAACCGTTCATTCCCAAAGAAGCACGATCTTACCCAAAACTTTAATTAGCGAGTCGGTGGATTATCCACACTTACAAACAGGTACGACACACTTGCCACATCCGATATGGTATTCTCTCCAACACTCATACCAATGTCCTTCCTATTCGTTTTATTGATACATCCAACTGGGCCGACGGGATTTACACAACAACGGCCAAACATCTTTCCCTCCATCAAATTATTCCTCCACGACTCCAATCCAACCCAATCTAGCTTCGAACATGAATCCGTTCACACAAACACAACACGAAAAAGGCAACGAAAATAAGCTAATAACACTAGGAAGCAAAAAAAAAAAAAAAACTTACCCTTGATTATTAACAAAACAAACCAAACCCAAAGAAACATAAAAATTATCTCATCAGAAAGAAAAGAGAGAAGATATACCAACACGTGGCGGCTTTCTATAGCGTGATCTTGTCGGACTCTGGGATTCCTGATAATAATAGCGGTTCTGATGATGTTGTTGATTTGGTCTCCTCCTCCTATTATTGTTCATCGCTTCTCTCTCTCTCTCTCTCTCTCTCTCTCTCTCTCTCTCTTGGGTAAACCCAAAATTGGATTTCCCTGAAAAAGGATGGGTTTTGATCAGGAAAACCCTAAAAGGGAAAGAAAGATTAAAAAGCCCTGGCAGAGAGAGAGAGAAAGAGCGACGTTTCCGATGGAAAAAAGTTGGAAATTTCTGGGTTTCCGTTTTGGAGGCGTGTGAAGAAAGATAGGGTCAATTAGGAGTTTTTTTTTATTATTATTTAATTTTATGTAATTTTAGTTTAAAGTGATCAAAACGAGAAGATTTAATTAAATGGGTCGCGGGTATTTCAGGGTGTCTGGTTTGCTTTGTTCTATTTGTTGTTTTATTGTTATGTGGTTCTCGTTTAAAATGCGGTTGTTTGTTTTATGGAGGTGACTTCAGTTTTGGGCTTCTGAAAAAACCACTTATAAAATGGCCTACAACATATATTAATAAACGAGTTACAAAGCAGTACAGAAAAAACACAAATAAAGTACAAGAAAACCAAGCGAAAAACGAAACTAGTCCGAAGTGCAAGGTGGCACAGGAGGGGAAAAAATGGGCGATCGATAAGACACTACGGTCATCGATCGAGACGCAGTTCTATCGAAACAAATTTTGGCTAATAATCTCAAGATAAAGTCAAAAGGACAGATGAGTGTAAACTCATCATATTGCCAAGGTTGACGTAAATCGACCAAGACAAAGTTCTTCATCCACAACCATCGGACAAGCATCGAGATCCGAAAAGATCTCAAATCAGAGCAACACTGATTCAAGCAAAAGTAGCAAAAACTAAGCAAACAACCAACAAGATCACGAAACAGATGCGACTCGAGGTCCGAAACAGCAAACACAGGAAAACAAGCAGATAAAAAACAAAGCATAAAATGGGCTCCGGTGGAAGGTTCATGTTCGGCGCGGCCGATTGATGAGGATGGAAAGAGGAGGACGGTCGGGGAGTCAACGGCCACTGCCTAGACTAGGTCGTCAAAGGCTCCAAGCAAGGCTCCATGCTATGCGAGGTCGTCGGAGGCGCCAAACGAGGCCAGGTTGATTAGGACAGAAAGAGGAGGACAACTAGGAAGTTGGGAGGCCATTACCAAGGTGAACTACTGAGAGAGAGAGAGAGATGAAGATATTTTCATCCGCATTCGTTAGAGGTGATCAGAAGAGCGACGATAACAGGGTCTATGGTCAGGAGGTTATCGGAGGTGATCAGAAAGCTGATAAAATGCTACAAGACCAAAAAAAACACTATTTGGGTCTGGTAGCATTTTATCAGCCCTCGGGTTCAGGAATAGTTGTGTGACCAATGTTACAGCTAGCTAGCTAGCTTTAGGAATAGTTCACACGTCTTTGTGATCATCGAGTATTTTTTTCTAGAAACGACGAAAACGATTATATTCATGGAATAGCAAGGGACGAGTCAACGTTAAGGAGTGCTCGCCAAAAAAAATGTTCACAAGGTAGCTTAATCCCCGAAATAATTTTTTTGACCAATTAAAGGCCCTGGTTACATATTCAGTTATATCAAAGCCCACTAGACTAGATAGAGGAATTCCTGAAGAATACGAATATTAGAGTGGTCAGGGAATATGCCGATTTGTCATTCGACCTTCTTCCAAAAAATTCCCAAAAAATGCTGTCAGTGTAATTGTGTAAACCACAGATATAATGTAGAAATTATTTTACATGTTTATTAAAAATTAGGTTTAAGTAATTTGGCAAGTGTTCAAACACCGAATATTGAAAAGAAAAAAAAACAAAAGTTGTCGGGTGAAACTCGATTTTTTTTATTTGGTGTTATTGTTCATTGCAAAATATCATAATGGTGTTACTATATGTTAAATTGTGAAACTAGTGTCCACGCTGGACCGTCGGAAAAAAATCCTGTATATTGGTCCAATAATCGAGATTTTATCATGTTTAAACCAATAACCGGGATTTTATCCCGTTTGCAAAAAACAGGATAATATCTCGTTTATTGGTCTGAAATCCCATTTTCGACCAATAAATGGGAAAAAAATTTCGTTTATTGGTTTTTTTATGTATAGCGCTTCTCACAAAGTTATGCAGATTAAAAAAAAATTCTCGAATCGGACATCCAAGCACCAAGATATTGATCTTCAAATTTTTTTACATAATCTCTCAATTTGAATTTTTTGAAAATAAAGATCCCGATGAATAAGTAATAAAAATGACTTTTTATTATTTTATTATTTGTTTCAAATTTTAAAAAATTTCAAAAAATTCAAATTGATAGATTATGTTAAAAAACTTTGAAGATCAATATCTTGGTGCTCGGATATCCGATTCGAGACTTTTTTTTGAATCTGCATAACTTTGTGAGATCTATACATAAAAAACTAATAAACGGGATTTTTTCCCGTTTATTGGTCGAAAACGAGATGTGAGACCAATAAACATGATTTTTTCCCGTTTATTGGTCGAAAACGAAATTTCACACCAATAAATGGGATTTTATCTTTTTTTTGCAAATTCATAATCCCGGTTATTGGTTTAAACGGGATAGATTATGAAAGTTGTGTTTACAGTAGTGATATACACATGGATTTATACACATGATTATAATATGTACTTGCCTAATCTAATTTATTCTAACAACTATATGATTACAACGGCTAGTACTACTTGCTATATACATGTGATCTCATTGTGATTTATTTCCTAATCAACATTGCAGCAGATAGATTGCAGCTGTCATAGACTAAAGCTGTCAGTTATTGTGTCTTTCCTTTTGTGCTCCAGCTCGTATTTTCATGATCCTTCTCAACAATAAAATTCCGACAGTCCAGCGTGGACACCAATTTTACAATTTAGTATATAGTAACACCATTATGATATTTTGCAATGAATAGTAACCCAAATATAAAAAAATTCCGGTTGAACCAAAATCAGATAATCCATATAGACCCGTTAAACTTAAGCATCTCGTTACCTGACTTAAGGTTTATCCAAAATTATATATATATATTCAAGACCAGTGTCTCATACTTACTCCCACGTATTAAGCAATCCATATCCAATGGCGTGGGCTCATCTCGGCATACTCTTCCTCTGGTTAGTCTCCCACTCCGCGACGAAGACGGCGCCGTCCGAGGTGGGGAGCCTCCGGATGCGGGCGGGCTTCAGGGTGGCTGTGTTCGCTGACCTCCACTTCGGGGAGAACGCCTGGACGGAGTGGGGCCCCAGGCAGGACATTAACTCTGTTAGTGTCATGTCCTCTGTACTCGACCGCGAATCTCCTGGTAACTTATCCCCTCCTTTATCATTTTATCGAGTTATCGAGTACGAGTTTAATTAGATATCGTGTTCGAGTCGTTGATAAAGGACGGGTGGTGATCATCTGACATGAATAAGGTGGTGCTATGTTGCTAACTTGGATTAGAGAATGGCAGACTTTGTTGTTTATCTCGGAGATGTGATCACGGCAAACAACATTCCGATAGCGAATGCGAGCTTGTACTGGGATCAAGCTATGTCTCCGACGAGGGCGAGGGGGATACCCTGGGCTAGCATCTTTGGTAACCATGATGATGCTGCATTTGAGTGGCCACTCGAGTGGTTTTCGTCATCCGGCATTCCTCAAGTTCATTGCGCCGATCCCAGTTGCTCGTCAGAATCAGGTGTGAATTCTTATGTTATGTGGATGATAGCATTATTTACTTGGTCGGTAACTCAGTCATAACAATTCAGTTGGAGTCAGAGAACACTGCAACTTCCGAGGGACAGGGCGCACTGAGCTGATGAACATTGAAATTGAGAAGAACTCCTTATCCCATTCGGAAAGTGGCCCGAAGGAACTATGGCCTAGTGTCTCCAATTATGTCTTGGAAGTATCATCCTCGCACGACTCGGAGTTGCCTGTGGCGCTCATGTACTTCTTTGATTCTGGCGGTGGATCGTATCCAGAGGTCATATCAAGTGCACAAGCAGAGTGGTTTCAGCAGAAATCTCAGCTGATCAACCCAAATGCTAGGTAAAATGCTGTGGACTTTCTAAACTTCAACTTTAGAAGTTCAAATTCATTAACTTGACTACCTTTTGACAGTATTCCCGAGCTTATCTTTTGGCATGTACCGAGTAAAGCTTATAAGAAAGTCGCCCCAAGGTTTGGCATACACAAGCCTTGTGTAGGTTCGATGAACCGGGAAGGTGTTGCTGCTCAGGAAGCGGAGTTAGGGATCATGGACATTCTTGCCAAAAGAGCTTCTGTTAAGGTGAGGTTTTTTTGCAAAAGAATTGAAACACGTTGCACCTATGCTTAGCAAAGATATTCATCATAAATTACTGATTGTGGTTTGCTAAATAAAAGATAAGAGTACACATTAATTGTTTCTGTTAAACGTTTACAGAGATACTTGGACATCTTTGTCGAGTGTAAAATGGATTGGAACTGAGTGCTGTTCTGGATTTCGACAGGCAATATTTGTAGGTCACAACCATGGATTAGACTGGTGCTGCCCCTACAGGAAGCTGTGGCTGTGCTTTGCAAGGCATACCGGCTACGGTGGCTACGGAAATTGGGCTCGAGGAGCTAGAATTCTGGAGATAACCGAACGACCCTTTTCTGTCAAGTCATGGATCAGGATGGAAGATGGGAAGGTTCACAGTGAGATTTTCTTGAGTTCTTAACTTGTAGCATTGTACAAAAGAAGAGACAACCACCAAAATCTTTAACATTCAGAATCGAGTATTGTCGTTCTTTATGCAGAAAGTGGTTATCACAATAATATCTTCTATATTTTTAAAATAGAAATTCAAGACTTTCTTAGCAAATCGAAATCTTTATCAGTTTCACCAGCTATCCAACAAAGTGTAAATTATATGTGGAAAGATTGTTGTAGGTTGCAGAGAAGTGTGAAGAGGAAAAAAATATTGTTGTTGTTAACTCTACTATCCTAGGATAATTTACCATGAATATAGTTTATTTTGTAGTATTTCCTAATAATATACTTATTACGCCTGACTAAGCTCTTAGAGTAAGTGAAGGAAGATTTCAGACAGATTAAATTTAAAATATATATACATATAATTTTTTTTTTCTTCTTTTGATTGAAATTGTTCTGCTGATCCCTTAATCGATATAGCTTTTTACCGACCCCTTCATCAGAACACCAGTTTAGTTGCTGAAATTTGGAAAGTTCCAAATGCTAAAACATGTCGCGTACATTCAAAATAAAAAAAATAAATATGTTGAAGTTTCAGTTGTAGTTTCTCAGTAATTGGAACTATTTATATTCTGAGTTTTGGAGATATGTATTACAACATATGTATTCCACCTAAAAAAAAGAAAGGGAGAGGATTGGGATGCGTCTTTTGAGCATGCTTCTCGAGACATCGCTTTTGGTTTGGCAGCTACAGTGAGAACACATATTTGTCTGGATGCAGTAGCGGCTTTAAATCGTTTCCATGTGGCTGAAACTCGTGTGCTTGTGAACCTCGACATGTCCAAGCCTAGGCGGGATAAAGGTTTGTCTGGATTTGATTAATGAACGAGTGACGGTGGACATTGTTTATGAAAATCTGCCCTATAATTGTGAGCATTGTCAAATTGTTGGTCATGAAGCTGCTAAGTGCAAAAACATTACGCAAGATTAATAAGGACAATCATATAAAAGAAACTGCACTCGGTAACGTGATTCAAGGTGTTGGTGTCAGTGGGAAAGCTAGCTCCACAACAAGGTCAATTACATCCCAAAAGTAACGTCACGTACCTCACATCGTATTAGAAAATTAGAAACATGTTTTAATCGAAAAAGACTGTTGCTTCTTGAGATGTAGCTATCTAAATCATCGTTGATTGAGATAGTTAATATAACCTTAAAAAAGATAGTTAATATGCTACAGTGATTAATGTCATCAAGCACGCTACTATGAAGCAAAAAGATCTGGGGGAGTCTTCTACTTAATGAATTTTATGTTATCACTTGTCTTTATTGAGGGCATTCAAGTTTGTAAGTTGTTGTCTTGTTGTCTTAATGCTGTTCTTATAAACATGGCGAGATTGTTTATGCACTTGATTTTTGCTTAATGATATATTTAATTTTGATTTTGTGCTCAACGGGGTTTTTTATAGGTTTTTTTTAATATATATTTCAGGTTGTAACTTCACATAACATTTGTATCGGTAAATAGTTAATGCAATATAATTTTACTAACCAAAAAATTAGTATCATTGCACATACAAATCACTATCAAAATAAATCATTATCATTTTACATGCAAACTATTATCAGAAAATTATTATCGCTTTACACATATAAATGAGTATGCTTTCGTCTCCGCAAGTAGGTACAGGAGTAACAGGACCTGTCCCCGAATCCATGTTGCATCTATGTCAAGCTTGAAAGCCGTTGGGTTGGTTGAGATAGTGAGGTTAGGAATGATTGCATCATGTCTCGATTTACTCTAGAGAAAAAAAAAAGGTTTCAATTTCCGAAGCACACATGCTTGCATCATGCCTTTCAAAATCTAGATTGTCAGTTCTAAATAAGGATGGAAAGTTGTGCTCAAATCAGGAAAAACTTATCTAACAGGATAATTTGATAAATTTTGTTCATCCGGTCAGAAAAAAATTATCAAGGTAAGAACGCCATGCATTCAGACAATTCGACAAACTTGGTTGCATCATGTATATTCTTAATAGATAGAAATTATGGAAAATTTATCAATCCATCTACATTGACTTTAACAAAATCAAATATCCTTGGTGAAGTCAAGGGGACCCACAAACAAAACTAGGGTGATATGTTCTCATTTTCAATATGAGATATCCAGAGGCTATAACAAATAAGACGTTCTTTGATTTTTGAAAAAACAACTATGTTCAAAAGTAACTAATATACTAACTTTTATTAATCACTTTGACGCATCATAATATATACAACAAAGAAGTATAATCCTCTCAAATAGTCTACGACAAAACAAACGGAAAATCTAGCATGACAAATTGGAGAGAATACAATTTAAAAGTAAATAATAATTTTTCTATCATCAGGACTAGACTGAGGTTTTGATAATTGATTTCTAAATATTTAGGACTGCATTGTGTCATTAAACTATAATTTTTTTATAAGTAGACTACAAGCCCTTGGATAGCCAATTTATCGTGATTCATTTTAGCATCTTAAATGTATTGGATTTAAACATTGCAAATATAACATGTTATTATTGAAAGGGTTGCTCCCTAAATAGAATTTAATAATGCTCAACTTATTCTCCTATTTTATTTGCTCTTAATTATTTTTCTCATATTTCCACCTTTCTAAAGCTAAAGGTGGCAATTGCTTGAACGTTGTTGGGATAAGGGAGGTTTAGGGATGGCGAGTGAGTGTAATCATAAGTGACAGTGATACTAAATATTATCTTCATGCTTTGTCCCAGAACCCGGTTGATCCTAATGATGCCTTGGTTTTCATTTGCCCAATTATTTAGTGATCAAAAGTCTCACTTTTTCTATATAGCTCAATCTTTGGATTCAAACTGCTGCCAGTGAAGAACAGTCCACCGAGATATTGAACTTCATTGAATACGGTACAACATATCGTGAGTCCTACAACTGTTTGATTGCAAGATGACGATAAAAAAATGTGTTAAACACTCTTCTTTCGGACAAAAACCAACATAATTGGTTAAAAAGTAACAAATGGATTTTTTACAATATCACATAAGGAAGTATTTTGTCTGGAAAAGGAAACAAAAATTGATAATATTTCGCGCGATTAATTCGATTTTTTTGGGAAGGGAATCGTTCGTGCTTGGCCCTGCCCATGTGTTCCGAAGGAACCTTGTTGTTTATTTTATTTTTGGTTAAAGTCGATTGTAGTTTAACGTTTGATACATCAGTATTTCACAGCTCTAAGATTTTTTCACGAGGTGACATATGTTTTATTAGATTGATAATCAAGAGATACTCGCTGACTATGTTATTTAAATTATATTGTGTCTTATATTACGACATTAATATTGACTATGTATTATAACTTTACCTGTATGACATATCAACTTCACTAATTTGAGGGATAGTATGACAAATTTGATAGCATTTTGATTCACATGAGAAGATTGATCGTGTCCAAATCAAAGGCCAATAATAATATGCACATAAAATTAGTGATAAAATATGATATGAAAAATAGTTCAAATAATTGAAGTTATAAGCGACATGGTCATAAGTCTTGTTGAAAACTTGTATAATTTCTTTCAAAAATAATTGTGTGCCAAAACACTAAACTAAACATATTTTATGTTTTTTATAAGAACCTTGGCCTACCAAAAAAAATTCAGCAAAAGTATCTCAAAATTGGGTTGCCGTCAGCATCTCAAAAGCGAAAATAAAGAAAAGCTGACAGGAAAAAGGAAGAGCACAAATCTATAAGTTCGGACAATGTTAGTTAATAGTCACCGCATCATTTTGTCAAGGTCAAGCGCACATGGTATGTGGACCATAAATTTCTTCATCATCTACGTACATATGGTAGGACCCTTTTTCATTTCATCGAAGATTTAACAACAAAACGACTATTAGAACTTAAAACTATAAAATATGTGATTGAGATTAAAAAAAAATTAATACGCTCAAGTGAATTGATTGAATTATTTATATTATCAATTTATACATTCTTTTCTCTCAAACTTTACAAGAATTTAAGGTTAAATATATTTGGCATTGGATAATTTCACAATGAGATACTTTTGAATTTTTTTGAAGACATATGTGAGTAATGACTAAACACGCTAAAAAATACATATATTGGTATGTCAAATAACTGATTACATCATAAGGCATTTAAATGGTACTTGTGCAGAACATAGGCGTTTCAAACGATATAGTTATGGGACAAACTAAACAGAAATGATATGTATTTGTCTGTTAAAATAATTTGGATAGATCACAAGGTGTTTCAAATGATATTTGAGTAAAGATTTGGAGAAGTTATGAATTAAAAAGTTTTAGATATATGTCTCACCTTTGTAAAATAACTTGAATCAATCTAATCAAATTCTCGATTAAAAAGTTATGGTTTTCTAACTTAATTTGAGACTGAATTAGACATTTGTCACATATCATGTCATCACAACTTGAACAAAATGAAATGTTCATGTCATATGCCATTTTGGAAAACGTGATATTCACGTGGACAGATATGATCAGGTAGTTAACCATGGTGCACGAGATTTTAAATATCTGAAAAATTAAACAATATGGACTGAATTTGAAGAAAAAAATCACACAATTTTTTGAGAACCGGCAAATCACTAGGTATTTAATTGTAATTTTTCCTAAAATTTATAAATATATACTACTTCGCATATATTTGTAAAATATAATAGAACAGAATTTAACGGTCAGGAGTACCTAGGAAGAGAATATTATATTGGTCTATAAGACAATGAAGAACATATAATAAAAAAATTATTACATTGAAATACAAACTTTAACGAACATAAAGGAACTTGTTAAATTCTGTGCTACTTTATTGTTATTTTATTGCAACTTTGCTGGTGAGTTGAATTCGGGTTCTGGTAATTAGGGAGGTCCCACTCCCATTTGGTATTGACCTCGTCAATTTGTATTCGATAGAAATGAATTACGCTGAGACCAATCCTAGTCATAAAACATTTATAATTGCAAATTGGATCAGACCCACTTGATTGATTTGAATTATCCCTCTTAATTGACTCGTTCACAAAGAATGTCGACAGGGGACAAGTGAGTTAATTCAAATAAGTTTCTGGTCAGTAATGTCAACCGAATTTTGACGAAATGGAAAAAGAACTATACATATAACAAAAACAGTCTAAAAAAAGATCGTGTCATTTTCACAGCTTCATTTGATTCTAGAGTTGTGGTTAAGGATAGTTTCGATATATAATTTATGTTATATTCTCCGTTTACTTAGTTGCGTAACTACATATGTTGCTCGTTTGAGATAGTACATGGGCATCTGTATATATGTTATTTTATACACTAATTATACGAGGTATGTCAAATACATTAATTAATTGGAGATATCTTTTATATTTTATTTTAACAATAATACTGTATTTATAAATTATATCATTATATGTTTTATAAAATATGTTCGTTGAGTTGCTAAACGGTAACTAGGATTATTGTCATATACAATAACTTTTATAAATACGAACCACATGCATCATATGTTTTTTTTATTCAGTGAAGAAATTTATGATTAATTTAACAAGAGATCCAATCCATTTTAAAAAAAAAATGTTATACTAAACAGAAACAGGTAAGAAACGTCAAAGTAGAGAGGCTCCTAAAACAGATGATTGAATTTGAAACAGTCAGTGGTAGGTAGTTGTGGAAAAGAGAGTTTTTAGATAGAGAAAGAGAAGCGGGGCCCACCCAGAAGAAGAGGAGGAATGTGATAATAAGTCATCAGTCCGCTTAGGAAGGCACCTGCTTCATCTAAATGCCACTTCACAAGGTTGGACTTGGGAGGTGTAAAGTTGCCAAAATACATAAGATATTTTATAATGTGATAATTTTTAAAGTTGGAACTCGAAATCTGATCAAACTAAAATAACGTTTTCAACAATTTTAATCTATAAACAACACATACTCTCCTACTCCTACTAATAGTACTAATACTCGTACATGTTGGTCGTGTGTATGGGGTGTCCTACTCTCCAAGTCCCAAGCCTACTTCATCATCATCATCATCATCATCTTCTTGTTGTCAAGTTCTCGGAAACACCAACAAAAGTATAAGTGTCTCACTCTCTCTCTCTCTTCCTCGTTACTACAAGTTGTTACTTTGATTCTGTCACCTTTGTAAAATTAAGTCTTTATTTTCCCTCTCTCTCATTCAACTTGGTTCTTCAGGAACAATCATATTATTGATGTCATTTTCTGAAACCTGGGATTCGAGGTTGGAGACCCTTTTCCCTTGTTACCCTTTTCTTTGTCTGGTTTTTAAAGAATGGATAACTTGTTTCTGTTACTACAGAAGATTAGTTATTACATGTAACTGTTGTCTTTTCTGTACATGAAGAAGATGGTTCAAAATTGGATATTTTGTTTTGTTTTTGGCACTTTCAATGATTTTTGGACTCTAAGATCTGTCATTTGATTGAAGGGTTTCTTGTTAGATGAGCAAATGATGACTTATGTGGAAGGCTAGTCTGGTTCTGTAAGTGTTGATGGGGAAGAAGAGTGGCTGGTTGGGTTGGTTAAGTTGGCTCTTTATCTGTCAGGGAAAACCGACATCCGAGCAGGTTGATCGATCTCTGATTCTCTGATTCAGTTTCTTATTTATTTTTCGCTTTGGATGATTATTTCTCATCACTTCATTTGATTTTTCCAGAAATCCAAGAGGTGGGGATGGCTAAAGTTCAGACAGAGTTCGGCACTTTGTCTTCCGGCGCCTGAAAACATCCTCAACGAGGCCACGGAAAAGCATAGGAAGCATGCCCTTACTGTTGCAATTGCAACAGCAGCTGCAGCGGAAGCTGCGGTTGCTGCTGCCCAAGCAGCCGCAGAGGTTGTCAGGCTTACCAACGTCTCCGGCTCTTCCCGACATCCTACCAACGGAGACAAAAACATCGCTGCTCTCAAAATTCAGACTGCTTTTCGTGGATACCTTGTAAGCTACACGTTCTTTCAAGCAATTACATCTTAAAAGCTAGTGGCAATTCGAGCTTTTTTTTGGGTTTGAAACAGGCGAGGAGAGCGTTGCGAGCATTGAAAGGACTGGTGAAGCTTCAAGCCATTGTCCGTGGGCGAGCTGTCAGACGAAAAGTAGTGATCCAAATGAAGCATTTTCGACCGAGCTTAAAGATGCAACCAGCTCGTGAGCAGAACCTTTTTCCTTCAGTTGATGTGCTGCTAAAGCAAGGCGAAAATGCGAGATCTCTCGTCCCAAGCAAGGAGTCAAAATACAGGGAGAACAAGGTGGGTTATATTGGATTCATTTGGTACTAGAAAAAAAAAGTTATACTTTGAGAAATGCAGATTTTGACTCCTTTCTCATTTTTACAGGAGATGAACTACAAAAAAGAACTTCATTCACCTCGCTTGGTAGTAGTTTCTGCTTTTTAAACATAAAATGTAACTTATTTGTTCAAATTAGCATGCTTCTTAGAATTATTCTTCTGTTTATTTCAGTCGCAAGCGGGAAATGGCCCGCGACATTGGGACTACACTACTCTTTCAAAAGAGGACTTGGAAGACGTATGGTCAAAGAAGCGAGAAGCTGCTAGCCGAAGGGAACGAATGATGAAGTATTCATTCTCCCACCGGGTAACTTCCATGCTAGTTATGATCATTAATGAGTAATTCTACTGCAAGAATGCTTATGTTTACGGTTTCAGGAAAGAAGAAACAATCATATACTTGAGGAATCTTTATCAAGTAGTAAAGAGGGGAGGTGGGATGAGCAATTGGCAGATAGAGATGCATGCAGAAGAGCGAGCCTAGATAGATTAAAACCGGTAGCAGTTTCGAGTATGAACTCTGGTGAGTCACTCTGTCCAGGACAATTGAGAGTCAGAAGCTTGCAGAGGCGAGATTTTACAGAACCATTGAGCTCACCGATTTTCTTGCCACGGAGATCGTTTAGCCGTGCTCGACGGAGCATGGCAGGAGAAACAATCTCAAATCCCAACTCCCCTGTTTTCCCAACATACATGGCCACAACTGAATCCGCAAAGGCAAAAGCGCGGTCACTCAGCACACCGAGGCTACGAGCAGGATTCCAAGATAGTTTGAGCTTTGATCACAGCTGGTCGTATCAGAACGGCGTTCAACTACCGTTGTGGTCTGCGTATAATCGAGGGTCTCTGGAAGCATCGTAAGAGGTGCTGCCTTCATTCATCATGTGTGTCGAGATCGACAAATGGCTGTCGTTCTTAAACGGCATGAGCAGCCTGACAAATTGCAGCTCATACCACGTAACCAAATTAACAGTCAAGATCTCATTGAAGGTCTCAGATGGGAGTTCAGATCTGACGAGTGAAAATTTTGAAAGATGGTCACGAAATTTGGTACAGCTTGTGTTTTACCTTCAGTTCTCACCCTCCTGTAAATCTTAAATCATGTCGAGTGTTGATTTTCTGTTATATTTTCAATTTATCTGGAGAGGTTCTGACATTGCTTGTGATTGTTATTTGTTCGTTTGAACCCGAAAAATATTATTCGGTAAACAAACAAAGCCTATAATGAAAGTTGGGTTTACATACTAATTGTCAAAGTAGTTGCACATTAAAATATAAAAATGGGCAGTTGCATCCATGAACCTTCAAGTCGCAGATAAAGATGATTTAACTTCATCAGTTAATCTAATTTGAATTAGTAAACAAGTGGACTTCAAATAAGAAAACGACATCATCTAAATGCGCTGAAAGGTCAAACATGTCCATAGAGAAGTCAACCGTTGAGCAAGTAGCTGGTACCTACCATTACAATTTACAGCTCAACAAAATTACTTGGCCATGAGCAAAAGGATACCGGTGAACGAGACATTACGACGCATTAGTTTTAAGAGCCCATTACGCTAAAGAACTTGACTCAACATTCCAATTGCCCCTTTTTTTTCACTTGCCAACTAACTGCTAAGCTATAGCTTAAGGATCAGGCCGATTGGGCAGTGGTCGCTGCCAGTGACTTCCGGAGCAATATATGAATCATGTACCCTTTCGGCTATCGATTCAGAAACAAGGAAATAGTCAAGTCGCCATCCTGTTAGAATTGGCAATCTCGGCATCAGACAACGGAAGAGACAGCATAATCGACAACACATAAGCATGTCAAACATCTAACGAGATCAGTGTCCTCTCGATGTCATCACACAGGTCTGGTGTTTTCCATCTAAACTTGCAACGACGAGCGGCAATTATGTCATTAACCCCGAAGCTACTTGGACTATGATTATGACTCGTATCAACGTCCAGATTTTGATAAAATAAAGAGAGGCCATAGTCTAAGCACTTCTCGAAGCAGTTAATTCACAATAATGAGGTGCAGGAACACTACCTTTGTTGGTTTTTCGTCCACCATGACGATAACCCCAGTAAGTATAGCCAACAACACCTGGATGCTGCCTTCTGAAGGTATCGACAAATCCCTCGGACAAGAAGTTTGTCCCAAATGACTCCCTTTCTTCATCAGTAAACCCAGCACTTCGTTTGTTTCCCTGCAGAATACAAGTTTTCAATCAGAAATGTTACCGATGACATATCACAGCAGCTGCTATTACTATTAGTCATTTCAGAAATTACTATGGATATTAAAACCTCACAGTGTAGCATTTTAGTTAGGCTGCTTACAGAGGGGTTATAAATATCAATCTCCTGATGTGCGCAATTCAAATCACCATTCAGAATTACAGGCTTCGACTTCTCTAGCTCCTGAATCATGGACATTAAGTAATTTGTTAAACAAAACAGCTAATATTTGAAAGAAATTTTTCCAAAACTTAAAGTGCCTCCAACTTACTTTCATGTAATTGCTAAGGGCTGGATCCCATTGTGTAATTCTGAAAGACTAAAAATTATGGATGGAGCATCAGGAAATGTGATCCCCAATTCATTGATAGAAGAATGATAAACTCATTAATGAGCCATCTGAATAACTCGAGAAACTATATTACCAGTCTTTTCAAGCCATCTCCAGAATTGGGCACATAGGTGTTTAGCAAATAAAATGAATCAAACTCAGCTGTCACTATCCTTCCTTCAGAATCATGGTCTGGTATGCCTAGCCCATATGCGACAGAAAGAGGCTTTACCTGTAAAGCCAATGCTGATTTTACAAACTAAGCTGGTGATTAGTAGATCTACTATAAATCAATATTTCTGCAACCAAAACGAATGGCTGTGAAAAGAATGCGCTATGGAGCTTTTGATTCACAACTACCATCTCAAACTTTTAAGCACATAAATCAAGTTGTCCCGGGTACACCTCTTAACCATGGTGATCCTAACTCTTTGAATAAGTTTTTTTTACTGGAACTGAATCTCTTCTCGACATCATTCAGAAAATCATAAAAATATAAATGCAGATCGTGCAAACATAAGCTCAAATAGATATAGATGCAGACACACAAGTATAGATGTAACTGCCTTGGATATCAGTAAAGAAACGTAATTTGCTCAACAGCCATCAATGTAAAACAAGGAAGCCGAGGAACGATGTAAGAAAATCAAACAGAAAAGCAAGCAATGTGGCCTTCAGACTTCCAACCAATACAGAATAACAGTCTGCCAACGGCTAAAGCATATCATACCCGAGAGATAATAGCTGTTCCTGAATAACCAAGTTTTGAGAAGCTACATGACCAGAAGCTGTTCTTGTACCCATCAATCAGAGACTGCTGGATAGAAGTGACATCCTTCTCCTGTGAGGATAAGGGAACATTACGTTAGGCAACCAGTGCTTTCTTCATAAGAATTACCACGGATACCAAAATGATGAATCACGGTATTTATATACTTGCCTGCAACTTTGTCTCTTGTAGGCAAAGTACATCAAAATCTTCCCTTTGTGCAAGTTCGAGGGCAGAGAAGCCCTTCATCTTCATTAATGCTCGTAAACCATTAACATTCCACGACATCAACTTCACGAACTTCGTGTTCCTACTAAGAGACGGAGGCCTCATAGCTCTGGGGTTGTATGGCACCCATCCCTTCTGGGGTTTCTTATGAGCAAGAACCGTCCAAGGTTCAGCTTCATGTTCAGTAATTGCATCATCAGATTTACTATCTCCACAACTAGCAATAGAAAATGCCTTTCTCTTTGATCTGAAAGACTGACCTACTACCACATTGGGGATGATAAAAGGATCAAAGTAATCTCAATTGGATGAAAGGAAATGGTAATACCTGAGACCTTGTCCGTTTGGTCAGGTGTTTTTGCCTCTTCTGTTGTAATAACTTCAGACTCAACTCTGACATTTTTCGTGCCAGAATAACCTTTTCCACCCGCGACTGTTTTACTCTTTTTCAAACTAGAAGCTTCTGAAACTGTGATGTTCCTCCTCACAGGAGTACCATCCACAGCTCTAGACAATGCACATTCTTCCTCATTCCTGATTTCATCTGCAAGTCAAAAGGAAATATTTCAAAGAGGATCCCTTGAACAACTCTGATGAAAGCAAAATACTTGTGTTGGATTTGGTTACCATTGTCCAGTTCGTCTATGAAACACTTTAAAGAAGATACGAGATCGGCCTTGCGGCGCCCTCTGGCGGGAATTCTAGCATCCCTGAAATTGTCCGGTCATCGTAACCATTCAACCTCATCATACCAAGCAGGCATTCAGTCAAAAGTAGTTAACAAAAGAGAAAAACGGTTTACCTCAACACAGTTCTAAGTTCTTGAAATGTCATCGCCTCGATTCTCATCGGATCATCTCTAATCCTTTGAATGTCAAGCGATAAACTTTCGGAAGAGTCGGCCTGCAGCATTGGTGACCGACCAGTCACAACCTCCTCATACTAAACAACAACTAAAGAGCTCGACAACACAGAGAACGAATACCATCATTTCCTCGAGTGGAGACTCCGAACTAGACGAAATGAAAAGGGGTCGCTTAGAGCCCATCGCAACAAGCCGGAAGGAGGAAGCCAACCTCAGGTTCAACTTCGCTGCAAAACGGCCGAATGGAATGAAAACCATTTTTAAGTTCTTATAGAACCACCCTTTTGTTGAGCAATGATATTAAAAATCCTAAACCCTAAGAAAGCCATGGGAGGTAGCTCACAAGGGGTTTAGGAGGAACCTGGAGCGGGAGAAGAAGAGAGACCGAACCCTCTTTTGATATGGAACTTGGAAGCGTAAGCGGTCATTGGAGGACCAAAGAAAAAGCTCGGAATTAAAATGCATAAGCATTGATTTGGTTTAGCCAAAATCTCTTATTCGGTTCGGTTCATTGGGCCGATTTATGCCCCATTTTCATAACACAAACTTTAAATTTGTTTAAATTAGAACAATATTTTCAAACATATTATAGATTCTGTCATTATCTTTTAACAACGATTTGTCCAAATATCTACCAATTCAGTTCAATCAGACATAATTTATTATTCTAACGTAATCAAATCTCGAGTTCGAGTTCTTAAAAACATTTTAGTGTTATTTTGTAAAAAAATAATTGTAAGATTTGTTATTAATTTTTTTTTGTCAGAAAAATTGTGCGGTTCTTAGAGGAGTTTTTTGGGAACTCGAACCTCCCACCTCATGTTTAAGAAATGACTCCCTATCAACCAGACCATACATGCGGTGGTGATTTGTTATTAATGTTTGGTTGCTCTTTGTTCGGTCTTTATCTTTTTTGGTTTATGCAATCCGTTACCAATTTATTGGACTAATTAGTATTGCATTTTTAAATAATCAAACTCGAAATATTTTTAATGGTTGATTTATAGTGTGAATTCTGTCTGTCTTTATCTTTAAACATAAACAATTGTTTGTCCAAGCATTCACTAATTTGGTTCAATCACACATAATTCATTTCTAACATAATAAAAGTCTTGAGTTCCAGTCAGTCATGAGAGCAATTAGTGTTGCTTTGTGAAAAAAATTCTGTGAGTTGATATAAATGTTGGGGCGTTGATCAAAATCCTGACAATCCGGGCTCTTGTATGATCAAAATCCTGCTCTAAAACCTGTAGTTTTCCCTATAAACCATCTATCTCCGCTATCAAATAAGTGAAGGTCCCTCTCTATCACTGTTGTAACCCTTGAAGAAGAGAGCCTAATGCTGCCAGATTTAATCACTGGCTGTGTGACTACAAATAATGCGATCACGCCTACGAGCTTGTTTCTCTACAAGAACAAGTGATGATCTTCATGTAATGCTGGTGGAGATTGGGGTGGGATTGCAGATACATTGTTAACAAACTGCAGCACCTTTCTTGCACCTGTGTGAGACTCCACGTCGTGGCCGATCTTTCGCGAAGATATTAAGCCATCATGTTCAGCAGATAACGAGGAGTTGCGCTCGGCCGATGGTAGGATTTTCTCCTTGTCCTTTTTCATGGCCGATTCTATGACCGAGCTGAAAACACCGGCCTCCCTCAGTCCTTGCACAATAATCTGCTCATGGACACATTGCCATTTTAGAAAAGCGCAAACATTGAGATGACGCTCACACCAACGATTAACTAATTCCGTAACTTGAAGTAGAAACCGATAAGAAGGTAACGTCTAGTCCAGGGACTGGCATACCATGGGAGCATAAATGCGAGTCAATATGCCTTTTCTGATGAGCTTTAGGATCAACTTTTTATCCGTCCACACAACGCGTTCCCGATACCTAATGCACGGAGAATACAACTTGGGTAACAACAATTCGAATACGCAACATCGTAACAACTCAGTCACAGGAATATTAGCGATGATAACTTGACACAAATACTGATATTGTGACAAGCTACGAAATAACCACTTTATCCTATATACCACAAGCATCAAATGAGCAACGTACCGAAGACTTGCCACTGAGGAACATTAACCCTCAAAACAGACTCTCACCAGAAACATTATGGTAACTGAGTAGAGCAAAATACAGATGAGAGTCTGAGATTGACAATTACCATTGTAGCATTTCCTCCTCTGTGGCAGTTGAAGCAATTATGAATGCCTGCTCAGTTTACAAGGATAAAGCGGTGTAAGCAAAGAAATCCAAATAGTCATATGTCTTCAGTCAGTGTCTTCTCTTATGTTTCTTAACATTTTCTCCTTGTAATAATAAAAAACGATGAATGTTGTATTATCACCATGAGAACTTACAGATCTGTCAAATTCCAACATAAAGCACCTTTTGACATCTTCTTTTGTGGGCTTGCATCCACACCGGTTACGTCTTGAAGTCAAATCGGAGTATTTTGTATATGAGTAATGCAGAACAGCAGCCTCTTCCAATTTTATCTCACTGCATAAATTTAAAGAGAGAATCAAATGAGGTCAATAATCAAAAACAGTTTCCAAAAAGGAGGGATTTGCCCCAAAGATATGAGGTGCCGATACTCGAGTGAAAGAACACTTGAGCTCAAACGAAAACAGAATGAGTGACACATGATATCCTTTTGAAGGAAACAAGTGAGGAGATCATTGAGTAAATACAATACCAACATGAAGTAGGAAAATTCACATGGTCCAAACAAAAAGTAACTCTCATTTATATATTAAGATGATGTACAAGAGAGAGATGCAAGGTCCTCGAGTAGACAAATAACCATACGTTGGATCCTTCATGTAATTATGCCATCGGTGAGCACCATTGGGGCGGAGGTGATCTTGAATTCGAGCAGCAGACTTCCCATTACCATATGTAAGAAAGAAATTATCATTGCCACGGGCTACTTCTTTATAATTACCAAAGTAGACATCTCTTGGAAGATGGTCATAGTTCTTCTTGAACATTGAGACCTGTGGAAATACACAAAAAGTCAACAAAGCAGTTAACACTCGGAAATGACATGCATGTCTTCTGTTTCAGCCTCTCTTTTTTCGGGCGAACTCCATATTGGTACTTTTGGCTGAACTCCTTCACTATTTGGTACCCCACGGTTTAGAAAACAGCAATTCAATATCTTGTTGTCCTAAAAATTTATCACTCAGCAAACGAAGTAGAGTAATATGCAACCTTAAGGTGCAGAGGTGATAAAAAAAAATTTAAAGAACAAAATATTTTGTTTCTGATTTGGCCTGAAACTACACAGTACCTCACTAAAAGGTTCCTTGATATCATCGCGCTCGACACTGCTCTCCTGAAATTGATCGAGCCTCATTCAATTAAAAGAAGCTTGGGAAGAAAAAAACCTGAAACTAATTCCTCTCAAACTCCAAATTCAACAATGCAGTTCCACTCACATAATTTGTAAATACGACCATATCAACGTCTGCGGGAATATCAGACAGCAACTGTCTCACCGAGTATTCTCGTGTGCCAGCAGGGTAGAGCAGCTCATCAGTGTCAAGGTGCAAAATCCAATCCATGCCAGCCTCCTAAAGTTTAAGAGAATGACTTGAAATGATTTACAATATGCAGACGAAAAAAGAGCACAGTACTACTGCTACCTATGAGAAAACAATAACCATACCCTAGCCATTACAATAGCCATTTCCATATTCAGAGATTGCTTCACAAATAACTCATTATTACATGGTTTGTAAAAAAAGCTCTCTAGCCATGTCTCATTCCATACTCGGCTGATAAGACAGAAACAACAAAAATAATTGACTGTGAGAACAGCAGGACAACAATAAGATACATGAAAAAGAACCAAGAAATACTTAGGAAAACAGGACTCAAACCAACTAGTTAGCCCTTAGATTCACAGGAAAACAGTGAATCTCAGAAAAGGAGCTGTTAAAGCAGACCTTTTGGCTTGTTGTTCCTCCAATTCTCTTGTTCTGAAAATGACTTTAACGCCCTACAAAAGAAGTCATTCCCACTTGACTGAGCACAGATTTTCAAAGAAACACTCAGAAGATTGAAAACATTTTCAACATATTCGAGGACAATAAAAAGAAAAAAGCAGCATAGAATCGATACTCACGGGAATTGCCTCTAGGACACGAGAAACATCAGGGGAGGCAGCCTTTCCTTCGACGAAAAGAAGAAATGTGGAAACTCCAATCACCTTGTGGTAAAATATCCACGGCAAAGTCTGTTCTAATCCGGCTGAAGTGCTCGTCGTAATGCATACCTGGTAAACCACATTACCATCATCACCCCTAGCCACTCATGGGAAAGAAATTACTCCCCACAATAACATCTCACCAAAAGAAAACAACAACATCCAAGGACGACGATATCATCATGGGTGGCACGAAACTTGTTAGAAAGAAACATTGCTCCAAGTGATTAAAATTTGGAGTCAGACTCGATGCTAACAACGTGGTTGCATGCTGCCCTTGTATTTGTGCCTTTGGAAAACTGATGTATCGTTATCTTGATCATGTCCCGGGCAGAAGATACAAGCCGTTATATTTCAATGTTGTTCGAAAGGTGATGCCGGGCACGCAGCACGACATCCGATCCCCCAAAATGTAACATTCGAACCAGATAAATGCAACCATAACTAGACTGGAAAACACATTCTTGAACAACTAAACTAGTTTAATAACATAAAAAAGATTTTAAAAAAAAATGAACCAAGTTGATACTAACTACATTTTTATCTCACAGGAAATTCAACACTAAGAAAGAAGAGAAAGAACCACCGACCTTGGGCTTGAGATGATCAGACTCGGACCCGAACGCGAAGTTCCAGTCCCTGAAATAAGGAAAAGCGAGGAAGCGGCTCTGACGCAGAACGTCGTCAGCGCAGCCGGAGGAGGAGGAGCTTCGTCGGGCAGTGTGGTGGTGGTCGTCAGGGATCATGCCGGGGAACAGGTGGCGGTCGGGGGACCAGCGGGAGATGGGGTCCGGGTACCCGCCCCGCCACTGGAGGACGAAGGCGAATGCCGCCAGGGTCAATGGGAGGACGGTCAACACCACCAACAGCCGCCAAGAAACAGAAGACGGAGGAGAAGAAGGAGAAGAAGAAGAAGAGGTGGGCCTGAAAGAACCCGCCATTTAGGACAAGATCAGAAGAATCAGAAAAACACTGAACACTGACTCTTCAGAACAGGGTAAGGTGGTGGAGTATAAACATATATAAAAGAACCTGAAGTATTTTCTTGGATATAAAATTATTTTATTATGATTCTTCGAAGTATTTTATTATGGTTAAACGAATCATTTTATTATAACTAAGTAATATAATAAATTATTCTATTATAATTGAGCGAACAATTTCATTATAATAGAATGATTCATTATAGGTAAAAATATAATCCGATTCCCACTAATTTAGAGTTTAGACTAAGTAAGGAAGTCGTGTTAGTCTTTGTGTATCATTAATGATGTTGTTATCTTTCCTCGGAAAAAAAAATGATGTTGTTCCGTCGTTGGCAAAGAATCCATCAGTTTGTACATTTCTTTAAGGGTTAATTAAATTTTAGTATTTGAGTTATCTATAATTTGCAAAAAATAAAGTTTCAATTATGGACTTTTTTTTTCTCGTTTCTTTTACGTTTGAATGATATGGTATCTAAACAACTCGTTAGAAGCCAGATAGAATTAGTTTCATTATAAATTTGCGGCTTCAATGTTAGAACGAACAAGAATACTTATTCCGATTAAAATATGGTGCAATATTTAGAATTTGGAAGGGGTTTAGGTAAGATGTTCTCCTATATTAAAATGTCAAGATTGTATTTCGCCCTCTAAATTCTTCTGCAAATTCCTTCTTCACGTCTGTCTATTTCATCTCTCCACGATCCAAATTCTTCTTTCTTTGCTCCTTATTTGTGATCATTCTTTTTATTTTTGAATAAACTATTTGTGATCATTCTTGGGACAATAACAAAGATGGAAATAGACAATACTATAAAAAAACGTAAATGAGAATTTTATACATTCGTTATAGAAAGTCATTTACGAAATTGTCATTCTTGAGTGAATCTTACCCATTTTAAATAGGGAAAATTAGGCTAAAGTCCCTGTCCTTTGGTCATTCAACTATTTTTGCTCCTGCTGTTTGAAAACTACTCTTTTAGTCCTTACTGTACAAAATAATGCAGATATTTAGTCCCTAAAAATCAACTTAATTTTTTTGTATGACCATTTTGCCCTTGTCCCAAAAACTAACCTGAACCACATCTAATCTAACCAAATTATTTTGAACCCAACCAATCCAAATAATAGAAACCAAACCCAACCCATTACGGCCATACCGCCATCTCTTCCCCGACACGGCGACGACAAAGAAGAAGATGGAGGAGTCGATGTACCCGATCGTCGTCTTAATCGATGAGCTAAAGAACAACGACATCCAACTCTGACAACTCGATCTACAAGCTCTCCACCATCGCCCACACCTTCAAGGAGGACCGCACTTGCCACGAGCTCCTCCCCTTCCTCTCTGACAACAATGATGACGATGACGAGGTCCTCCTTGCCATGGTCGACGAGCTCGACAGCTTCGTCCCCCTCGTCGGCGGCCCCGACCATGCCCCCTCCCTCCTCCCCCCTCTCGAATCTCTCTGCTCTATCGAGGAGACCGTCGTTCGCGACAAGGCCATCCTCTCTCTCTCCCGCTTCGCCTCCCACTTGTCTGATCCTGATCTCTTCCAACACTTCGTCCCCCTCCTTAAGGTCGATCATCACTTTCCGGTTGGCATCCGGGGAGTGTTTCACGGATTGGTTTCTAGATCGGAGATCCGTTTGGCTTGGGTTTGAAGAAGAAAGGTTTGATTTGGTTTGGTTTTGGTTTTGAGTTTGGTTTAAATTTTCAAACGAAGGGCAAAATGGTCATATAAAAAAATTAAGTTGATTTTTAGGGACTAAACATGTGCGTTATTTTGTACAGTAGGGACTAAAAGGGTAGTTTTCAAACAGCAGGGGCAAAAATGGTTGAATGACCAAAGGACAGGGACTTTAGCCTAATTTTCCCTTTTAAATATCATTTTTGTTAGTCTCTCTTTTTTTTTCTCCAATAATAAGAAAGTGTATTCTTTCTAACAAAAGCTATGAATAACATAAATGAAAATTATACACATTTTTTTTATAGAAATTGATAAAAAAAAATTTATCATTCTTGGGACAATAACTTTGCACACCTTCTTTTACACATTTATTATCATTCTCCGGAAGGTCTGGCTTCTTTTCAATAATAAGGCAACGTATTAAATATGAAATCCAATATCGGACCTAAGTAACGAAAGATACAAAAACGTCGTTTTTTTTTATGAAAAGCATGACGATGCATTAAAACCCCACCTAAATGTATAAAAATACATACAAAATGTGGTGACTTTTTTAAACTGGGTAAGTCACACGAGGCAGGCCCAAATGATAATAAAGTATCCCAACAACGACTACAGAGAATTCTCATATCTTCCTTCGTTCATTCGATTATACATACCTATAAATCTCTTGTGGTGCATAAACTGCGTGACAATAGATAGAACAGAAACTAATAAAATGAAGGACGAAACAGAACCAAAACATGAATTAAAAAATCAGACAAAAATACTATGTACCCGGCAGAATTAGAAGAGCGACACATAGGAGTGAGTTCAGTGCAGGCTTGCGGTGTCTGGATGAAATTTGACACTGCACCGCAATTTTTTGTTTAAAAAAAATCATACTGTGCAGTGTGCATTTTAGTGACAAACCGCGGTGTGCGGTTCATTTCGGCATTGGTGTGGTGCGGTTTGACACAACGTATTAGGCCATGTTGCTTGGCCCAAATTTAAAAAAAAAATTATCAAAATTGAAGGTGCTGTGCAATGTCGAGCTTTTTCGTTTATAAACTCACCCCTAGCGACAGATACTTCTCAGTCAGTTCATAGAGATAAGGCAGAAAACCAATATACCATTTCGAAGTCCGAAACTAATCAGGTTCTAAACAAATATTCGGAACACCACGTATTAGTACGTTGACGAAGAAACCCATGAAAATCCACTCCCATAATTTCTCAATCTCCCTTAAAGATACCCATAAAATTTTGATCAAGTACAAATTGCATATTCTATCATACAGTTTCTCATGTCAGTTAAAATGTAAAATTCAACTCGGTAAAAGCCAGCTTTGTGATTTTATTTACTGATTAAATTAGAAGTCTAGTTCTCGCCATTAGCTTAAATAACTTGGTTAAGTTAACACTTGTTGTGAGACATTAGGGAGACATATCAACAATTTCAGCTTGTATCTTTGCATTCATTCCCTGTGCTGTTTTCCAATGATGTGGAAGATTATGGGACGATACCAAAGATTAATAAATAATCTACAACAATATGAACCTTGCAAATAATGATATTAATGGCACATAACGTCACAAAGTCGACCAGCCAGGCCACCCGAATCAACTATTCATGGCCGAAACGTGAAGATCTTCTGTTGGTAGCGTATGTAAGTAAGAAATCCTGGTCTATGTCACCTTCTCAGGATCTTCAAAACATCTCCAACAAGATGCAATGACCCTGTAACCAGAACCTGCAGAATTACAATATCATTGATCCTAACTCTGCAACTCGGGCATATATGCATAAAAAGCTTTTATTTGCTGCGTGTTAGTGGGAAATATATTCAGCGGATCAGCCAAAAAGATAATGAATATGGTTCACAAATCGGTGATGCTTTTCATCCATCATCTTGCATCTCAGAGCATGACTTGAGCTAGGAAATGACAATTAATTAACATGCTTATGACTAAATTAATTTGATAGATATAAGTAAAAGAACGATTTGGAAGATTGTCTAAGATACAGAGGAAAAATGGATAAAGATAAAAATGTAACCATCACAAGTTGCTCAATATAAAAAAAGTACTGTCATTTGTAATAATGTACTCACCTGAATAGTCACGGAAGGATTCTCTCTTGCACAATCTCTCAACCATTTAATTGTTAATGGCAACGAGGGTAACACGGTACTGCAAGAGAAATATCGTTCTGCAGAACTACAGTGAGAAGCATCTTCGTGGAGAAAATCCTGAGGTGGTAAGATATCTCTGCATAGCTTTCTATTTTTATCAAGTAACCCATCGATATCTGCCAGTATTTAGAGTTTTCATGTAAGATGTACAGCATTTACAAGATGTAATAGATGGAAGCATGTCCAGACCTATATCCATTGGATATGCAGCAATTTTAACTGTGCAAGGGAATATATGCAGACATAGCAGCACAATTTCTCGTCATGCAATAAACATAACATCATAACCCACAATAATTTGGTAGCTATGCTACAGGAAAGGAAACTACAATAGTGGGAAGAAATGAAGATGTAGCAGTTGATGCACTCTATAACAAGAGTCATAATGTTAACTCCTTGCAGCTTTAATCCTGGGCCAGATTTTTGCCACTAGCCAGGCTACGCAATATGTGGAACCAAACATATGAAAATTTCCGCATCATGCTTTCCCCGGGGGTTCCATAACCCTACACATCTATTCTTGGAATTTCCATCAGAATAAGCACAAGTGCAATTAGAGCAACAGATGTACCTCTTCCATGTATTATCCGTTCCCAAATTCTCTGCAGATTTATTTGCCAGGACAAATCCTTGCTAGTAAAATCATGAGGAATAGCTGATTGACCAGAAGTTACTTTGCTATAAGTCGACATGCTTGGAACAAAAATGGCCTTTGAGAAGTAAGTTCCTGAAAAAAAAAATTATGAGACAATGCAGCTTTCTTTCGTTTAGTTGTCTGCTTTAGAGTATATAAACCGTCGTAATTATTCTATTTGAAAATTGACGCTAACATAGTAGTGGTACGTTATTTATCCTTTCTATATTACTTTGTTGTTTTTCTTAAAGGTGCATATGGAGAGCTAGAGGCAGACCATGAAATAAGATGAGCATTCGTTTTTCTTTCCAGAAATATGACATGAACTCGTAAGCCACTGATAATACAACATAATGGAGAACATTCACACAATACAAGAAGTTTTCTGAAGCATAATAAAGGTGACAAGACAAGAGGCATATATGACAAGTAGAAGCACCGCAATATCTTCAATCAAGGAACAGATTTTCCCAAGCAGTAGTACCTGAAGCAGCACACGTGCTCACAAGACGTGGAAGTAGAACCTCAGGATCTCTGACCTCCATGCAATTGAATAAAAGAATCTGTAGGCGTATGCAAACAATTCAAAACAAATTAGTTGAAAGAACAGGAAAGACCCACGAGAAGAATTATGATTGAGCCATTAGAAGTGGACCTCATATAAAATAAATGGAACTTAAGGCTAATAATTGTGTTTGTGTTGAATGGTGATAATGACCTTCACCTTTTTGGACAATTCAGCAGAATCTTTGCTTCTTTCACTTTCACGCTGAATGCTACCATTTCTTCCTGAGTGCTTTACACTTTGACCAACATAAGAAGTGGGAGAAAAGGATGGTGACCGCTGTTTGTTTCCTTGAACAGTACTGGAAAACCATTTAGCACAAGCTTCCATGCTCTCTGGGCTGTGAGCTCCATCCAAGTAGAAAACCAGACCTCCAGAACTTCTTTCCACAGGCTGTGCTGAAGAATGAGAGTCTGAAAAATAATCGTGCACAATCTGTCCCCTTCCAGAAAGATGTGCAGTTGAAAGGCCCCGACAAAATGCTTCTGGCAAACCAGTCTCCCGGTTACCCTTCTGTTTATCAGTAAAGTTGAAAAAGATAGTCGGAGAACAAAAGATGAAGACCAGAAAACAGAAGTTCGAAGGGCATGCAAATGGTATCGGTTGGCTAATTGCATAAGCTCATTTGTGAATAAGCTAGTGAATAAGCACAGGCTGGCTCATCATTGCCATATAAGTTACCATAGTGATCATTGGATGACTCCCATCCATGACAGAGAAACGAGAGAATGATTTGAGTAGAAAACTGTTTGGATGATATAGATGATACTAAGAATGCAAATGTAATATAAATGATAATAAAAAAGAAGTTACTGACATTTTCGAATGCTTCATTCCAGTTTCCTGTTCTTTCAAGCCAAGATTTGCAAAGAGACACAGCCAGACCAGCATTAGTGAACTGATGCTCACCCAATAAGCTGAGCTTTAACCCTTCAAATTTTGAGACATCAAGAGGTTCTGCCACTTTTAGAGGCACCTGCATTTGATCCACAAAACATTGATCTTCAATCCATGACCCATGGATGAAGTTCTTTTCAGCATCTCAGAACTCAAACATGCATCGGTTAAGAGGTCAATCATCAGAAAATAATGGTGGAGAATAAAGAACATGGTCTAGATGAAGAGTTATGCATCAAATGCTTTAAAGATATAACTCCTCGGGGTGGTCAGAAACAAATTATTGTCATCTTTTGCCAAGAATGACCAACTTAGTAATAGTTGGCAAGCTTTTTATGATTCTTCTTTTCCAGGAATTGCCAATTTTGTGAAGGCACTGAAAAGATGCACTCAAAAGAAATTATTGCACACCAGAGAAAATCATGATGATGTGATCTTCATATTTGAGACTCAATGGCACCATGCTTAGTTATAATGGGGCTAATAGAATATGATGACGCAAAAAAAGGAGTTCCATTCATTGAGAAATGGCATAAGAAATGTGGTATGTCCAATCAATAGCCATAACTTCTGATGAAAGGTATTCATACACGAACAGATAAATTGCAAAAATCTGGAAAGAATGCAACTAGATGTATGTAGAGACGTGCAATGATCACCTGCAGATCTTGAGCCCTCTCACGAAGAACATCCATCGCTTCAGAAAGTTGTGGTGCCGTAAATGCAGGAATTTGATGCTTCAGAAGTAAGTACAAGAACAATCCAGTTCAGAAAACACTCGAAAAATGTTAACTGGCAATGACAAAAGTAAGAATATGCATTCTACCTTGAAAATTCCAGCCTTGTGCAAAGCGATCTGTCCAAGAGTATCACCTGAAACACAACAAGGCATCACTTCAAATTGGAATGAGGATTTAGCTTAAAAGGCTTCAAAACTTCCGCATTCAGACAGTAATAAGAACTTTGTCACTGATTAAGTCCTATAATAGCTGATAACCTCCAGTCCGATCTGCAAATGAAAACAGAAAATACTTGATGGAACCAAAGCCTCGGACATTTCCTACCCAAAACCTCGGTGTGATCCATTCCTAAAGAAGTAATTCCACAGACAACAGGCTCATTTATCTGCAAGGAATTTGCCCGAAATTATCACCAAATCTCATCATAAGTTGTCTAATTTCCCTGATCTACTATCACATATGTTTGTCATATTGTGAATTTCGAACACTAAAAGACAGGAGAAGATAAAGCGAGAATATGAGTGGTAGCAAGTCAAAGAGCAGCACATACCACATTCGTTGAATCCTTTTGTCCTCCAAGTCCAACTTCAATAATTGCAACATCAACCTTTGCATAACAAATGAGAAAAAAAAAGTGAGGCAAGCAAGCAACTAAATAAAAAAATAGAAAAAATGGGAAATATGCAGTTATATTCTGAAATGTACATTCAAATCAACCTTCAACGAGGTAAATTAGCCAATTTATTCAGAATTCTAGCTACACTGACATTCATGAGCAGAGAGAGAAATAGTTAACTCAATTTTACTCTGGTATTGAAAATTTCCAGCTGGAAGTAGCACAGTGAACTATAGCAATCAAAGAATGTGTAACTCACCAGCTCGCGGACAAATATTTTGAATGCCATGACAGTAAGGAATTGAAACAAAGGGGGCATTGGCAAATCTGCTGTTTCGTGTTCCTGGCATTCAAAATGTTGAGACTCAAAAACTGCATGTATGAAGGTGGAATTCCAGTGGCTGACATAGTACCCTTCATAGGAGATAAAACATAGTATGAACAATAACCCAAAAAAGGAGAAACATTCGCTGCTTTTGCTCAAGTCATGACAGTAAGCATGGCCCAGTGTGCGATGTTATTTCCTTCCCATATGGTATTACTTAAAAGTTATGTTGCCTCTCGTGCATTCGTGAGGTTAACAATCATTTTCGTTATTATTCTTTCCCAGTCTCCATCGAGGATTCGAGGGCAGCTCTACGTAGTAAACAGAAACCCCAAAAGCTAATGTCTAAATAGCTCAACTTTACAGAACATAAACAAAATTTTGTAGACAATTACCAATTAATTAGCAACACGTAAGTTGCTGGATAATAGGTTATAGGAAGCACTTTTTCAAATGAAATAATATAATTTCAAATTATTATCATCGTAAGAAACGATGATAGGAAGAGTTAATATTACCTTCAACCGATTCCAACAGTCCCAGAAGTACACAAGAAACTTTTCCTCGGAGATGTCCAGTCTGCCAAAGAAAGGAATAATGAATTTATCATCTTGACTATTTCAGTGATGCAGTCATATTGCTTTCTCTTATCAATGACTGAAAGGGGGAGGAGCTACTGTTAATTTATTAAGTCAAGCATACCATGAAGACGACAACATCTTCCCCACCTTCTAATCCTCATATTCTAAAAGTACTCCTCTTGGCTTTAGATTATAAAAACTCCAGGCTATTTTGATGGGCTAATGCGATTGATTTGTTCCACCACATGTTCCATTCTAAAAACATGCCACAATCAAAGATTTCAAGATTCATTCTGCTTTATTAGTGCACTAATTATGCTGTGGGGCAGTTGGAGGGTAGGAGTAAGCATCTGTTAACTGATTAACCATAAAAAGCAAACTCTTACCCGTCTAGACGAAATCTTTCTCTCACGTCAATTAAGTGAGGAGAAGTGAACAACCCTGTTCGAAAACCACATTCCCGCAAAATGGATTCGCAGAATGTACAAGTCGAACCCTGGAAATTTGGAGTTGTCAAAATGACAAAGTAAATGAAAGTATTTGAATTAAATATGAGTACAAAGACTGCTACTTCATGGCAGAGCAAGCCTATTGCTAATATGCAAACACCCGTTCTTTTTAAAATACATGTAAATTCCCTTTCTTGACTTTAACAATATAAACCAGGAAGCCTGCTCTGTAAAACTGTGTGGAGTTGTAAGTTGTTAAACCAATTGCTAGAATGTTAAAATAGCAAAAAAGGTGGCAAGTTCAAAGCGAAACCAAATCGATGTCACAAAACTTGGTCTGCAAATGTACTTTTAAGCTTCTGGTCTGACATGGAATGTTACCTTTCCTTTGGTTCCAGCGACATGGATAATCTTGAGCCCAGCTATATCCTCTTCCAAGTCCAGTATCTACACAAGAAAAAATGGCATTGTTCTCAAATATCAGGTATCTTGTTGTTCGTAGCGAAAAATAAGTAGTGAAATACAACTAGATTCAACATAATAAGACACTTTGGATACATAATTTTAATGGAAATTCCATGTTCAGCAGAAAGGATAAGGTGCTCTATGAACAAAAACATCTCGATATATCACACCATTGTCACACAAGCACACGCCCAAACATGAAAGCTACCAAATATTTACCTTAAGATACATCCTCATCCTATCTAGCTTTCCATATTTGCCCCGAACAGAACCATGTCCGCGTTTTTGACCAGTAATAAGAGATGAAAGTGCTTCCATTGCTGACTCGTACGGATTGGAAAGAACTGACTCTTCACAATAATCTTTGGCAGCCACATTGTTTGCTGATTTCTCCAAGGTCCTTGATGACATCTCTTGACACCTTAACCCTAGAAATGAACACGCAACCAAGTATCAAGCACCATTTGTACCATAATTAACTCCAGACGCGTGTACACAGTTTGAAATCAAAAACAAATTATCCAACAGTTGCACTCGATGCGTCCAAAGAAATACGACTTTGCAGAGATTGAATCACCAAACTCGCATCTAACCTTTTGCCTTGGTGCGAGTTTTCAGCTGTTGTTTGCACCTTAGCCCAACTGCAGGGAAAGACAACACACCAGGCTTTGTTGATGAAACCTGATCTCTCCTATGATCACAGAAGGGTGAAACCCGAACAAGCTCGCTCTTCTGGCTAACGCATTTCCCAGCTAACATAAGAAAACATCAACCTGGTTGCCAGCAGAAACAACAGATTGGAATCGAACACAAAGGTAAGCCAAAAAATCTATAAATACTGCATAATTTTCTTCTTCTTTTTTTCCGAACCCGCTTAGAGCCAAGGGTGGTAAAGTAAAGCTATCCCTACACCAAGTTTGTATTAGCATTCTCGAATACGAGATCTATAGTCAAAGTAGACTAATCCCGGTCAATTGGCTTCTAAGAAACAGAGCAGGCGGAAACCAAAGAAACCCTTTATAGCTACCAAAGTAAACAACCAAGAGAGCGAGGCAAATCCAGACACAAAAGGGTCGGTGGGTTTATCCCAGTGTCTTAGCTCTTTACCTCTCAAGTCTTATCTCTTTCTTGTCCAAACAGAGAGCTCAAAAATCTCCCTACAATTAATCTCTCTCAATTCAAATGCAACAAGAAGGGACCAAAGCTTTACCGGTCATTTAGCGGCAGGAGTTAGTTTAACTGACCGTAAACTTTTTGTCCTACAAATGGGCGGCGGCGGCGGCGGCGGCGGAACTTCTTTACTGGCCAGCGACTAATAGAAGAAATGAAGTTACTGGCCGGAATCGATACTCCGTTTTGGTTTTATTCTCAGTGGTACAAAGGTTTCTGAGGTCTATAGTATTAGTCGGCCCACAAACTTACGTGGTTAAGTTCTATCTTAAAACATATTGGGATTGGCTGTTATAATTAGAAGGGTAGGTACTAGGTATAGAAGTTCTTTGGTTTGGTCTTGGCCTAATTGAAATGTTAGTATAGGCTCAGATTTACGCTAGTTCTTGTCTTATCATTAGATGGAATCATTGTGTATTCTCTCTTTTATCTCTCGTTATTACTTGATATGGATATTTTATAAATTAATTTTGCTGGCATATTTCTCTCGGGAAAGGATTATATGGGGATTACTAAAACGTAATCCCCAGCCTGCGGATGGTTTTTAGACCCTAGGATTAGAATTTAATTTATAAAATTTTGATCCAATGGTTAGTATTAATAAGGGTAAAATAGGTATTATGCTCATCCACAATTCAAATCTCTAACTACCCCAAATATACCCAAATCCCGTAACCTTCTATCTTCCTCCCTTTGCAATTTGAAATTTAAAATCTGTAATCCCCTATCCTAAAAACTATAACCCCAATTAGAATTTCAAATCCTCTGCCAATTCTCCCTCGAGAGAAAACCCTAAACCCTCCTCCCCACAGGTAAGCACAATAAAGTACAACCCTAGGATTTCGTCTCACGGCCCCGTCGTCTGTCCGCTGTATTCTAATGTCGGCGCCGCTCTCCTCGGACTTCCGACAGAAGTACAACGTCTGATCGATGCCGGTCCGGAAAGACGACGAGGTGCAGATCGTGAAGGGAACGTTCAAGGGTCGCGAGGGCAAGATCATCCAGGTGTACCGTCGGAAGTGGGTCATCCACATCGACCGCATCACAAGGGAGAAGGTCAATGGGTCCACGGTCAACGTTGGGATCAACCCCTCCAAGGTCGTCATCACCAAGCTTCGTCTCGATAAGGACAAGAAGAGCCTTCTTGATCGCAAGGCGGCCGGAAAGGCATCACAGATAAGGACAAGAGCACCAAGTTCACTGCCGAGGATATCATGCAAAATATCGACTAAGGCTTCTGGGCTTTGATCTTGTCTTTTTTTTTATGTTTTCGGTTAATTAATAGAGATGCTTGTGGAAGGTATTGATGAAGCTATTATTGGTACTTGGTTCTACTGTGTTTGGACGTTTTATTATGCATTGAATTTGTATGAGGCTTTGTGCTCTGGTTAGTTCAGTTTTGCTATTAAACTTGTGCTGCCTTGAAAATCAATAATCATATTGAAGCGATGCTCCCCTGTGGAGATACACTAAAAGGAAATGCAATAATAAGATTTGAGTTACTTGGACAGGCAATAGATGGCCAATTGAATGGTATTAGAGTACTGGTGGTACATGCTCTAAAAGAACAGAGGCAACAATATTTAATGAAGGTACCATTATTGTAATAAAAGAACTAATATTGTAATAAAGGTACCAAAACTAAATATAAATGGACCATTATTGATGAACATAGGTACCAATATTATCACTAAAGGTACCAATTTCTGGGCATGACCTTTACTCTGCGAATTAGTCGACAAAGGTACCATTATTTATTTTTTTGGTCGAAACGAAGGTACCATTATTGAAATAAAGGGACCAATACTTAACATAAATGGACCATTATTAATGAACATAGGCACCAATATTATCACTAAAGGTACCAATATCTGGGCACATGTATTACTATGACTCTGCAAATTAGCCGAATTCAGAATTGTTCGGAGATTCCATTGTTATTGTAGCTTCAAAATTTATTTAGATAGTTAATTATCATGGTAAGTGAACAAGAATCGTTAAAATTAATCCAATGTTATGGTGATAATTTAAAAAGAGTGATAATATTATACAAAAGTACCATTATTATGATAAATGTACCAATACTAAACACAAATGGACCACTATTACTGAACAGATGCACCAATATTATCACTAAAGGTACCAATATCTGGGTTCAAGAGTACAAAGGTACCAATATCTGAACAGAGGCACCAATACTGATCACAAAGGTACCAATATCTGGGTTCCAGGTTTGATTTTAAATCATCACCACAACATCCAAAAGTACCATTATTGTGATAAATTGGGGGCAATTGGAGAGTTTCGGTAGTCGTTGTCTTCTTTTTCCTCTTCGTCATACTCGTCGGGATCGAAGGTGGAGATGTTGACACAGGAGAAACGCTCTAGGGGCGAGAAGAAGTGGAAATTACCCACCCCGCCACGCCGTTGAGATTCTCCAGAAATAGCTATTTTGTTTCAAAAGAGTAAAAAGATTAAACAAAGGTACCATTATTGTAATAAAAGAACCAGTATTGTAATAAAGGTACCAAAACTAAACATAAATGAACCATTATTGATGAAAATAGGTACCAAAATTATCAATAAAGGTACCAATTTCTGGGCATGACTTTTACTCTGCGAATCAGCCGATGATGAATCATAGTTTTCAAAATTGTTTGGAGATTCTATTATTGTTGTAGCTTCAAAATATATATAGATAGTTAACTATCACGGTACGTGAACAACAAATTGATTTACCTTCGTCGGGCACCTTTGAGGTTGCCAAATCCATGTTTAATTCGATGAAGATGATAGTTTCCAAGATGATGCCGGCGACGGGACTGGTGTTTTGTTTTTAATTGTAGATTTGATTAGAGTGGATTTTGAACTTACAAATGAGGTACGTGTGTTTTGAATAATTGGGAATGCTTTGAATGAGTTTTTTTTGGTGAAAGAATGTTTTGAATGAGCTTAGGAGAGAGATATGCTTGTGGGGTTTATTTTTCTATTTTTATAATCTTCTTTTTTGTGTGTAGGTAAAGACTTCTATACCCTTAATCTCCATGGTGCGGATTGATGCAATCCGCAGCTAATCTGGACTCATTTCTCTCTTATCTCTCGTTATTACTTGGTATGGATATTGCCTTATGTTTCCAAAAGGTCAAGACTTTTCCTTTGAACAACCTTGTGAGAACTGCTCCCCCTTACTATGAACATATAAATTATTTTTGCTGACCGGACCGAACTACAAAATTTTTGTACCCAATTTTTTTCCTGCACTCATGCCCCTTTTACAAGTGCCCTACTTCGTGTGTCAGTCCCCGCCTGACATCTCGTCCTTTAATTAGTACGTACAGTACACGTGCCAGAGACGAGGGCGTCACGTCCTCTCCGATATGCCTCGTCTTACAAATTTTATTAGATCACTTTTGTGAAGCTAAACTTATTACTCTATAGGTTTGCATTTGCATCAACAATTGGTCGTAGAGTAAACCGACAGACTACCTTTTACAACTTCTCAAGTAAACTCTTGATCTCCGAAAAAATGACCATCACAATTTCTAACAATACAATGCCATACTTTTTCCTCAGGTTCTTGAACATCTTCCAGAGAATTCGCACCATTACATACAGCTTCAAGACATGAAAAATCTTTCTGTCCTAACGCAGACAGGATCAAAGATACTGGAAAACAAAATGTTTCTAAAATCACAATACATTTCAATTGTACATTTTTTTTATTTTTCTTCTTCAAGGTTACTGTAGTTAACTGGAACAGAAGAGCTAAGAAATGTAGGATTGGAAAAAGCTGCAACCCCTTGCTCTATACAACTAGTTATAAAGTAAAGAACTATAGTACTCTACAATCTTTCTTTCGAGTGCTTCGCATCGAATCCAACACGCTCTTGTTCATCATCTTCCCGTCCCATCAGGAGGCATTCGCGATCTGTGCCTCGTACGCCAATTCATCAAATTGCAGTTCCATGCCAGAGAAGTCTTCCAGATCAAAGGAATCAGGCAACAGATCAGCTACGTCACTGTGATAATCGTCCTCCGCGTCTTCTTGGTGCGTGCTCAGCCAGTACTCCTGGAACCAACTGGTGGTAGTCACCAGCTGCCACCATTCCGGCGAGTAGTCCTCTACCTGGCGATACGCAGCCGGCACAAACAGCGGCGCATCCGGGTTTAGCCTCGACGCCCCTCCTCCGGAAACTAGTGCCATTCTTCAATCCCCTCCTGTAAACAAAACACATCAGATTCCATGTTGTTACTAATTATCTTTTGGTTGTTATAAATTACGGTATAATCTAACAAATATTTAATATTGATACGTTAAGACATGTTCATGAAGTTACATCTAAATTATATCAAGCTATAAGAAGAAGCAGGAAGGAGGAAAGGCTACCTCGTCTGTGGTCTTGGATAGGGCAAATTATTAATCTTCTTCTTATCACAATGTAGTGGGGACGGCAAAGCTTCGATATTTCTAAGACGTTTTGGCGTTTGATAACAAGAAGAACCTTTATTTATAGGAAGGAGGCTGACTGCTCGCTCCATGGGATTTTTTCTTTTAGAATATGAGGGCAACTACTTATTACCCTACTATTTACCATTTGTTGGTATATTAAATCGAATACGATACAAATTTGTGAGAAGTATGACAATGGTTTTGCCTCGTTTTTCAAGGGTTGATACCATTTTTCAAGGGATCGATGGATCAATTTTTACCTATGGAAAAATAAAAAATAAAATTGTTTTAAAAAAATAAAATTTAATACTGTTCAAAATCTCGGAATTTAGACAGGCCTCTTAAATTTTTTCTTGACAAAAAAAAAACGAATGTGATTAGTTAAGTCTATGGTATACACATGAGAACATACTCATGATTTGGTCGGACAAAGTTAAGCATCTTGAGTTTTAAGAGTTGATTTTTTAATAATATGAGAATTGGATTAAATATTTTTTAGTTATCACTGGTTGGTTCGACATGTCTCATCCTTAAAGATAATTTGACATGAATATATTTGATTAACCATATATTAACAGTTCTATCGTATTTACCATTTATTTTTTTTCAGAACAAAATGGCCAGATCTTCTTTACAAGTACGAAATACGGGGTTTACATTTTCTGATACTTCCTTCTATAATTTTTTACTCAAAAAATATGGAAAATTTCTAAATTATTGATAAATCAGTATTAAATAACTCATAATCACAACGGTGAAACCAGTCTGATAAATTAATCTTCCAGAGACTTATTTTTCTGATGCGGCTATTTTAAAAACACATTTTTACATCATGACGCTTGCTATGACAGTGTAATATAATTCTAATTATAAAATATGAATTCGAGTAGGGCATTGGTTTTATTAAAGCAATTTTGGTTCTGTCCGGCTAGGTAGGAGAGGAGTCGTCGGTATTTGGTCATACGCGGTGGCTCTCGGTCATTGGTCATACACTAACGCGTTGGTTCAAGAATCAAGAGGACAAAGTTAAACGAAAACAAGTTTTTTTTTTCTTTAGGATCTCTCTCTCTCTTTTAGAAGTTGTAAATATAGCTATGATGTGAATTTAAGTGATTTTTTTTTCGTAACAAAGAGTTACTCAGAAACAGAGAGGTAATACATTATTATAATATTTTGTACATGACTTTTATTTTCATTTATGTATAGGACAGCTTACAAATTATCAAGTATTGTATAGAATAAATTTTTAAAAGAGTTTTATTGGATATCGATTTACTATTTGTTAACATGTTTATGATTGTACCATCCATATCATCAATATACATATTTTTCACAACTATCGTGTGAATGACACTAAAATTAAGCGAGGTTTTTCTTGAATAATTTTATTTTTTGTGAATTTTTAATTTAGAAAATAATTAAATTTAAAATTAAAATTTTACACAATTTTTAAATTTTAAATTTCATTTCCTAAAAAATGACTACCATGTTCTCGTGCGGTCGGCCGACATGTCATGTGTAGAACGCGCATTATAAGGGAGGGTGGGTCACCTAAAATGGGTCCACACCGCCAACTTGGGGTTCTGTTCCTTCGTTGTCATCTGATAATCCTTTCCCTTTTTCTTTAGGAAAAGTCAAATTAGTTCATCTTCATAATGCGATTATTTTATTATTTTTATAAGATCATAGTTTTATTCAATGAAAGAATGATACGTGAAAGTATTATAATATATATGGACATACACACAAAAAAAAACTAGATCAGGTTACATTTACTCTTTGATATTAATCGCCCGAGCGTGTGTAAATGGTAATTGATATTTGGTACATTCAATAAATTAGTAGTAATCTGGATTTTAAGATCAGAATATCGGTAATCAGATGAAATTTGATAGGAAGTTTATGATGAATTCGAAAAAAATCAATATTCGATAGAATTTTTTATAAATACCAAAATTTTATCAAATGTTGAATAAAAAATTTAATATAATATAATTTATTACTACATATACAAACTACAAAAACCTATATCGTTAGATTTTTATAATACCCCAAATATCAGTGTTTGGTAGAATAGGTTTAGTAGTTTATGTAATTAATATAAGTCTACTAAAATGTAATACAGGAATAATTTCGGTAGATTTTGTTCAGTTTAGTTTTCAGATCCTGAATCGAAACAAGATTTTTTTGATTGTTTGATGTTTAATCTTGAATTAGGATTTTTGTCAATAATTTCATGAAATTTGGTAAAATTCAAAATTAACCAGAATTTAATTTGATATTCGGTAGGTCTAAACGAATTGTTTTCAGAATTTGAATAGATAAATTTTTTTTCAAGTTTTGATTTGGTAAAAATTCTAAATATTTGCGGAATACACACCCTAGATAAACCATATTTGAAGAAGACCGTCTTTAATAAAAGTGAGTTTTTTTCATAATACAATAACCAAATTTGATGTCGTCGTCTTTGTCACCAACATCGGATCTCTCCTCGTCTCCATCATCGGCTGGGCAACTGGCTCCTTAAATTCAGGATTTTTTTTTTAATTGGTGTTACTGTTTACTGATTTTTATCAATTTGGTACCCAATAACCAAAATTGTAAAACTATTTTCATGTTGGATTGTTTTGAAAAAATTCTGTTTACTGAATCAATAACCGGGATTTTATCCCGTATATACCAATAGTCGGTATTCCATCCCGTTTTTAGTAACCGTGATAAAATCCTGGCTATTGGCTGGAATCCCGTGTTTTTGACCAATACATGGAGAAAAATCCGTTTTTGGTTTTTTATGTGTAGATCTCAAAAAGTTATGTGGAGTTAAAAAAAATATTTCTCGAATCGGACATCCGAGCACCAAGATATTGCTCTTCAAAATTTGAATCCAATCGAATAAATTTTTTACAAAAGACGGATTATGTAAAAAAAAATTTGAAGAAGAAGTGGGGAGGTGAAGTGAGGGACCACTTTGAATATTATTCACTTGCCACATCAGCTGCTTTGAGTTAGAAAATCATCCTACGTGGTATGCCTAGTATACCAAAAAGGACCTCATTTCGACGTGGCAATCACCAAAGATGTTGACTAGGTTCGGAACCCAAAAAATCATAAGGACATGTTTGATAAATTTTAAACCATAAACCCTTTCCTTATATGTCAATCCGTCAAATTATAGGTGTTAAAATTGAACTTTTCTTACATTCTTAAAAAACAATCAAATCGTCGAGGAATGACCTAAACCCATTTGGATCGTAGATAACGGAGGAGGATGAAGTGCAGGATCTGGTGGCCGACCGGAACAGCGACCGGCGAACGGTCATCGGATTCCGGTTCGTCACTCCTCTTCGGGTGGTTCATATCTTGCTCTCCGGCCTCTCTGGACGTCGTCGTTGCTTTCTCTCGCGACGAGGCCTCGCTTCACCACCTCCCCTCCCCTCTCCACGTAAGCTTCCCCGTAAATTTCTAATCTATTTTCTTAATGGTTTTTAGGTAATTAGAGATTCTTGAACTGAGAGAGACGATTTGAATTGAATAGGAGACCCTCCGCAGAGCGAATGAGAGAATGCCGGTTGCTCTCCAGGAGAAGGCAGTGTTCTGTACGGTGGGCAAGTGTGTTCGGCCCGTCGATAGCTGGAATGGTGAAGTAGGAGAGCAATGTGGAAACTCTGGTTTTGATGGATCGGGTCGGTCCTGTTTAGGTGACTGCCGCGAAAAGAGGGATTGGATCGTCATGGGGAATGTTAACGATGACAATACAGGGATTGGTTGGCATCCAATGTTGGATCATGTCCATTGGGGCGGGCGTGTTCATATGCTATCCGATGTTCACGTATGTAAGTCATGACTACCTCACGGACGATATTCTTTTTTCCTTCTTTCTGTGGCCGTTGTTTGGCTAGTTTGTAGCTGCTGATGCAACGTCTTCTTTGCCAAATATATAGGTGATACTTTATGAGACTCCCTTGTATGGGGTACAGCACTATTCACTGAATTATCATAATTTATCAAACATTGTGAAGAGTACACAAAAGAAACCCAAATGGGTGGAAGATATTCACGGGAAAGGCCCACTGTTTGACATGGTAATACTTTGCAGATTTGCTCTTACATCTTCTTGTAATGCCTTGATCAAAATTGTTTCTCATGAATGATAACCCTTGGTCTTGTTTTCTGCTATTTAAGGAGACAGTCATCCTCGCTATCAATAGTGCTGCAGCTATCACTTCTTCAATTGTCCACGAGAGGTGCACAGGTTCTTGGAACTGGTATGTTGGTTCTTCATCATCTATATGAAGCTAAGCTTTCAAATTTGTTTGACCAAGTTTCTTTCTTGTTGTTGATTCTACTGTCCATTCTTTGGCATCTCAGGGCTTGTGCACTGCGATGGAAATTGCTGGCGGTTACAGCTGCTTCAATTTCAACTGTTTTTTACATAATGTTTCAGTTATTAGGTAGATGCTTCCATTTTGGATCAAGTGACTGGCTGAACAACTCTTTATTAAGAATATTTGAGACCACGTTATCAAATATCAGATGTTGCTGTTCCCAGATACTATATTGGCCTGTCTTTCTCCAAGATAACGGTATCAGGTAAAATTTTCTTTAGCAATGGAATGGTATAATTGTCTTGAAATGATATGAAAACCAAATATAATTATTCAAGGAAAGCATTTTTGGTTCCTTTAATCTAAATCCATACGGAAAATACTAATTGATGTGACCAGTAGCTAGTAAAAATGTAAAATTAAACTTTCCTACTAATATTTTTTTTTTAGACTGGCATGAAAGTTTGCTACTTGATTACTGTGTATTTTTCTTGCATCTGTGTTTTTTGTGTAGGCTTATCTCTTGCATCAAGTTACGGTTAATCTTAATATCTTCTGATAGTTTGGATGTTTCTTCTACGTATAAGGTCGACATCATGCGTGGAATATGCGGAGAAAGCTGCATTGCATAGGAATTCTGTCTGGTCAAGTTTAGCTGTTGACCTACTTTTGGGAAATGTGATTGGTTTGGTGCTGCTAATGCATGTAGAAACCACTTGGCTGTGGATTTCCAATTTTGGTGAAGCTGTCACAAACGAGTTGTTGCGATCTGGCTGCGTATGGTTGATGGGAATACCAGCAGGTTTCAAGTTAAATATGGAGCTTGCAGGGGTTTTGGGCATGATATCACTAGATGTTATACAAATCTGGTCGACCCTTTGGGTCTTTCTTGGTTACTTCTTTGCCTACTTCATTAAAGGACTCGCTGTGTTGGGGATTCTTTTTGGAGCAACTATTCCCGCAGCTTTGACCATTGACATGACTCGTCTAGCTTTAATGCATGTGTCAATTCTTCACTGGGGACTCTCTGTGTGTTATTCAAAACAGACGCAAGCAATAGCATCACTTTGGCGCCTTTTCAGGTAAAACTTTTATATTTAACAGCAAATATAGACATCCAGAAAACTTTTAAGTATTGATATGCAAGCACTTAAATTTTCTCTTGGCAGTTGGCAGCACATTGCCTGTTTTGTAGTTAGCGTCGGCTAGTGGCTTGATTTCCTAGTTTCATCAGTAGTTTATGAAAAATGTAACTTGCTTGATATTTTACCTACAATTCTTTGGTTGATGGGAAGGACACTGCTAATGTCTTAAATGAAATGGGACAACACCTGGTTAAACAACAATTTTCAAATTATGTCGTGATATGTGGATTCTGATATGCAAAATTGAACTGCAAACTTATAATTCTAGTAGTGACATTTTGTGCTATGGAACAAAATTGTTAGTGAAAACACAAATTGTTTTTTCCTTTTTAATTAACATGGAAAAGTTACATATTTGTTTCAGTTTGTTCGTTGGTAGCTGAGAAAGGGTTGAAGCTTTATAGTTACCTATAAAGATTGTGGTTTGGGTTGTAAACAGTGATCTCTGTGGCTTGATTGGAAAGACAGAATGTGCTAAAATTGGCCATGTTTTGTCGTATGATTTTTTTGAAGGGTGATTTTGTAGGAAGTTGATTATTGGAAGAATTGGAAAGTAATGCTGATATTGTATGCATGTGGATTGTAAATCTGCTTAATAGTACCATGAAATGGATTGATCAAATGCTTCTCTGTGCTTCTTTCCAGCTCGTTTATTCAAATTAGTTACTTATACGGTTTTGTTTGCAGGGGTCGTAAATGGAACCCTCTCCGTCAGAGGTTGGACAGCTATGACTATGGTGTGAAGCAGCACATTGTTGGATCCCTTATGTTTACTCCACTGCTACTTTTATTGCCAACAACTTCTGTTTTCTATATTTTCTTTACAATTCTGAACACATCCATCATGCTCTTTCGCGTCCTTATGGAAATCGCTATATCAATGATACACAGTACACCATATGTCAAAATTTTGATTTGGTTGTTGAGAAGAAGACGATTTCCCAGTGGGATATGGTTTGATATTGTATCTTGCAAGACTGAATCTAAGGTCAGTTATTTGGGTGAAGAGTGTTCTTCATCTAATATTTCAGTGATGAAAAGACATGAACGGCGAAAGAGATCAAGCAATCTGGTTTCATTTCTCCAGAGCAATTTTTTGAGCTTAGGTGAGACAAATGTGTTAAAGAGGGTATCTGCTGCTTGTTGTGCCACTTTCTGAATAATTTTGCATTAATGGCTCTTATAATAAATTCTGGGTGGGTTATTGTGATGGGATGCAGGAGAAGTTCTCTGGCCTCATTATGAGAGCATTTTTTCCGGAGTTTCGGGTTTTCTTGTCAGATCAAGTTATGGAGCTCTGACCGGTAAAAGGTGAGCATTCTCATTCTTGTCATTCGTGTTTTAGCTTTGTTCAGAAAGTATGTACTGATTTTTGGAGCTGATCCTAAGTTATTTGTTTCTGATATTCAGAACTGCATCCACTCTTGGGTGCCGCCTACCTGCCGATTTGCCATGGATTTATATCCCAACTAGAGAGTACTGGAGCCTCTGCTACAATTCCGTTCTTACTTGCTTGGCGAAGCGTGATTGTCTTGCTTGATCTATTTCTTGATTTTTGGAAGTCTGGCTATCTAGCTACTGTTGGTTTCTTTTGTTCAGTTCTGATGGTAGTCCATTGATGTGCAGAGACATGTGCAGGGTCCTAACATTTGAACACGTTTTTCCATTTCAGCTAATTCTCATTGCATGGAAGGTCGCTAGAAGTATTCATTTAACGGCTCAAAGCTTAAATGAATTAATGAAAATTTAGGTTTAGTTCTTTAAACGGCTCAAGGCATAAATGAATTAGCGAACTTCTAGGTTCAGATCTTGATAGGTCTAATATTAGAGAAAAACTTTACTTAAAAAAATATTAATATGATTAGTGCAAAAAAATTTGATCGGTCTAATATTAGAGAAATACTTCACTAGAAAAGAAATATTAATATGATCATGCTCAAAAGCTTAATCACTTTTTGGTTTTGATTTTTCTTAGAATTCAGCTGTGTTTTAAGTATTTATTGTTGAAGTTTTGTCACATTTCAACGAAATTAGTTGATACAATATGTTGGAAATTAGTCATATTGGATACTGAAGTTGGTAATAAAAAAATGATTGATGCTCGAATACAGTCCACCCATTGTATGACATCTCAATAATGTCTTGCTTGGAATACAAACAAGGTGGAGGAGCTCACGGGGCGACAATTGAATACCTAACTTATGGTATCTCATGTCTCGACTCGAACCCGACAAGGAGCTCACGAGGCACGTAGCAATCTGGGACTCTGGAACACAAGTGAAGGGCTTAAGTCCCTCTCTCTCTCTCTCTCATAGGCAATTTGGCAAGGTTTAGAATCGGCAATGAGACGAGACTACGAACTCTTAGGTGTCTTACCGAGAGTATAACGGGGAAGTATCCGCTATCATCTTTTGTGACTAAAAATGTGGAGATGTCAATCCGTAGATGTAATATACATTGCTTCGAGAAAGGCAATAGGATTTCAGATTGGTTATCCATTCTTGCTCGCTATTCCACTCGGAATAATATTGAAGTGGATATTCTCCGTATTGTTGTTATGCAATAACTAGTTTTATTTACTAAAGACTGCTAAGACATTCGCCATAAATTTAAAAAAAAAAACAGAAACACCAAGGCAAGATGACGACATTCCTTGTTGTTCTCTTTTATCCTGGGAGTAAGAAACAAAAAGGGAGGACGATTACAACCAGCGAATGAGTCACGGGCGAGGGGTATATGCAGATAGTGCCACTGCTAGAAAATGAAGTTACCCTTCCTTTTGTCTCCCCATCATAAAATAAAAAAAGCAAATGAGCAGCATTTAAAAAGTTGCGAGTTTGCGATTTTTGAATACCAGAGATTCACCGAAAAAGAAAGGATAATGTGTGATCTTTGCATTGCATGTATGCCTCTTGTTTCGCTATCATTTCTCTCTCTCTCGAGTGATTTGCATCAATTTCATGCTCGTTGCTTCACATGCATTTCATAGGAATCAACAGAAGAGTGAGTAGTGATTCTCCACTGGCCATCTTATCCGTGGAATTAAACTAAATAAAATTGCCATCACCCGTATAGAATGTCAAGAAAATGTTTGGATGTTGAATTGTTGATATGGTTCTAGGTTCGAGCTATTATTATTTGTTGCATGGTCTCTTATTTTGTTGCATAAAGTAAAGTGGGTGTGCCTTGAGCCTGATTTAACAGAAAAAGAGATAATAAAAAAAAACACGGTCAAATATTGAAAAAGTTAGTAATTATGCTTATCAAAAAATTAAAGTTAATGTAAGTACAAATTTTAGATGAACTGGTTTTTTTTTATGGTGTACAGAAATAATTTTGGATAGAAAAGCATGGCAGGAAGTATATACAAATAAAATGTCGCATTACAAAGAGATAACTTTTTGGATTCAATTCACAAATGAAAAGAAATGTAATAATACATCTCCTAGACAAAAAGGAAATATACTAATAAACATTTTAAAAATAGAAAAAAGAACCAGATGATATTATGAACAGCTGCTACTGAAAGAAGGGATTATTGCTAATAAATTATGGACTATAAAACTATCAATTTTCAATGTGATAAAATATATATTACCTATTCTGACAAGGCCCGAAACTGGATACCACAAGAAATTGCCAAGTGGATTATACTGCAGATGTGATCAAGTTTATAATTAGTGGATGTACTCATTTAAGAGAAATTAAACGAATTTATAATGGGAGACTAGACCACTTTACAAGAGATTATACCCACTTTGAATACACTGCACCTCATTATACAGCTTTTTTTTTATCGATAATTACTAATTGAATTTCGAACTTCATCTGCTTCTTATCGTATGTTGTATTATTAGATTAAATATCATTTTACTTATTTCTTGCAAGAGTGTTTTCACCAACGCTAAGAGAAACTTTCGTCACGTTCACGATTTCCCTCAGCTCTTTATTGATCAAGCAAGCACACACCACTCAATATATTTGTAATATTAGATTAACAAAATATCATTGAGAAAATCTTTTTAAAGAAGAACTCGTACAAATATTCAGAAAAAAGGAGAGCAATGCATCTACGTAGCAGCCTATATATACACTCAATTGCGAGGAGGACGACACACGCAATAGAAGGAGCTTTTAATCTCACAACTGTCTGTGTTTAGGTTGAAATTGGATTATTGTCTCCCTCCTTTCTTTCTTTCTTAGCTTCCTTCTTGTGTCCTTGGATATATACCATTCTCAACTAGGACACGACAGCCGCAGAATGTCAAGGACGCTTCTCCAAACATTTACTATCTTGGTGCTTCTTCTTATTCTCGTCGTAGAAAACAACGTAAGTCGTCGGTCCTAAATTTATTTCTCTTATCCCTGATATCAAGATACTCAATAAATTATCACCCAAAAAAATACTCAATAAATTGAATAATCTATTTTCGTAGGCTAACTCCATAGCAGAGGCCCCAACGCCGCAACCTCAGCCGAGCAGCACATCACCCTTGGTGAGGAACTCGTGCATGGTGTATTTATAATTTTATGATTATTATTTTTTACGTAAAAAAAGAAGATAAATATTGTAATGCTATATTTAATTGTGTAGAGGGGCACTACCGAAGGCAGCCTTCATCCTCAAGGTAATTATCCCACATCTCCTTATTTTTAATCTTCGTAATTTTATGGAAAATATGTACAAAAAATTATTTTACAAAAAAATCCCACGTTTCCTTTACTTATACTCTCTGTAATTTTAAAGAAAATATAGGAAAATTTCCTTGTTAAAAGTGAATTCCCGCATTTAGTTACTTTAACTTCTTAGTTACACATGTGAACTGGGCGTTCACTATCCGTCACCCAAAAGCTATCTTTTTAGTTTATAAAAACAAAAAATCAACAGAGACTCATGGTTTCAATTTATTTTAAAGGGTATTGTTGATTTCATTTATCGTCAAACAGGGTATCCCAAACAAATAGCATACAGGATACTGTTTATTTTTTTCAAATTTCCAACAATGATACTTATAACTATTTTTTTAATTTCTACTCAAGTTGAGAAAAAAACTTCATAGCTCCGAGTTTATTTCTTAAATGGTATGTAAATACTTTAAAAACTATTTTCAAATACATTAACTTAAAAAAATCATAACATAATAAAAGTGAAGATTGTTTTGGGTGACGACAGAGTGCGGAGGTCGTTGCACGGGGAGATGCTCAAAGACGGCATTTAAGAAGCCGTGCATGTTCTTCTGCCAAAAGTGCTGCTCCAAATGTCTGTGTGTGCCTCAAGGCACTTACGGTAACAAGCAGTCTTGCCCTTGCTACAACAATTGGAAGACCAAGCGAGGAGGTCCCAAGTGCCCTTAGCATATAAATTTATCCTATTCTATTTTTTATATGCATGATTTGGACATGTATCTGATATTTAGAGTGGATCATTATGGGTTCTTACTTGGTAGATAGTTTTGTCTATAATGTATCTTATCGAGTTAAACCAAATCTTGCATGCATGTTGATTGAACAACCTGTGCAATTGCAATCCTTCGCGATTTCTGGGAGGTCTACTATACTTTGTCGCCATTTAATACCTAACTCGTTGATATGTCTCGAAAGATAATTTGAGCATATCACTGTTTCATTAAGAATGGAGATTAAAAATCATGGACGAACAAGAAAACTTTTCCACAAAAACTAATGGAGGAGAGATAAAAAATCATAGATGAACGAGAAATTTTTTTCACAAAAATTAACGGATTTTGTATTATCGATAATCAACTCTTGATCTCGCAAATTAACAATAAGTGGATAACTTATTTAAAGAAAAACTTCTGAAGTAATATAAATGAACTAAAATCAATAGAAAGTCCAAATACAAGAAAAGGGCAGAAACTAACAAAATAAAATATTTGTGCCTGCGTTACTCTCTCATTAATTTTACTAAATCCAAAGCTGGAGAAATTCAAATACGCCAAGAGAAGGTATGAAAAAACTTGAATGTATTACTCAAGAATGTGATAATTAAAAATTGGAGGATTACCCCTTCATATGTCTTCCTCAGTGGACTGTCAAGATTGATTTAGTTTAAGGATTACGATTCTATACATGTTTCCTCACACATCATCTTCATTAATCTAACTTTCCAACCACCTTTTCATGAAGTAATCAACCCATTTAAAATTTTAACTTGGTGTGACATTTTCCTCCACCTGTTCTTGCACCATCTTTTTTTTTTTTTGAGGGAGTTCTTGCACCATCTTTATTGCAGCTTTGTACTGAAAATGTTATTATCTTCGAAGACGTAACTCAATTGGATGACAGTTTGACTCTTATTTTAAGGATCCATCACAAATCCTGCACAAATCTTTAATCCTGCACAAATCCTGCACCATCTTTAATCCTGCACAAATCTTTATTTTTTAAAAAAATAAAAATAATATAAATATATCAGATCCAGTCTTAATCCTAGCCAAGTTTTCAAGCATTGCACCCCTAAGCTCCACATCACGTCCCTAGCCCAGAATATAAGATGGGCTTCTGGCTCATTTGGGCCTCTCAACAAGTCCGGCCCAATCCAATATCCGCTTGTTCACTGTCCCCCGAAACAAAACCCCACTGAGCTAAAACCCTAACCCCTTATTATAAACCCACAGTTTCATTTCGCCCCCTCTTTGCCTAAAACCCTCGTCCTCCTCCTCCTTCCTTCCTTCCTCACTCCCCACCAACACCACAAACCCTAGGAACCCCCAAAAACCCTAGCAATGGGCGAGGTCGAGAAGAAGAAGCACAAGAGCAAGAACTCCGAAGAACCGGAGACGGAGAAATCGGAGTTCATGATAAAGCCCCAGACCACCACCCCAACCCTAGACACCTCCGAGTGGCCGATCCTCTTGAAGAACTACGACCGCCTCAACGTTCGGACCGGGCACTACACGCCTCTCCCCTCGGGTTTCTCCCCGCTCAAGCGTCCCCTCGTCCAGTACATCCGCTACGGCATCCTCAACCTCGACAAGCCTTCCAACCCGTCCTCCCACGAGGTCGTCGCTTGGATCAAGCGCATCCTCCACGTTGAGAAGACGGGACACAGCGGGACACTTGACCCTAAGGTCACAGGTAACTTGATCGTTTGTATTGATAGGGCCACCCGCTTGGTTAAGTCCCAGCAGGGGGCTGGTAAGGAGTACGTTTGTGTTGCTAGGTTGCACGCTAAGGTTCCTGATGTAGCGAAGGTAGCTAGGGCGTTGGAGACGCTGACTGGGGCGGTTTTCCAGAGGCCCCCGTTGATTTCTGCTGTTAAGAGGCAGCTTAGGATTAGGACTATTTATGAGAGTAAGTTGCTGGAGTATGATGTCGATAGGCATTTGGTAGTGTTTTGGATTTCGTGCGAGGCGGGAACTTATGTGAGGACAATGTGTGTCCACCTCGGGCTGCTGCTCGGGGTCGGGGGACATATGCAGGAGTTGCGGAGGGTGAGGTCCGGGATTTTGGGAGAGGGGGATAACATGGTGACGATGCATGATGTGATGGATGCTCAGTGGGCATATGATAATTATAGGGATGAGACTTACTTGCGGAGGGTGATTATGCCGTTGGAGACGCTGTTGACGAGTTATAAGAGGCTGGTGGTGAAGGATTCCGCGGTGAACGCCATCTGCTATGGTGCAAAGTTGATGATTCCTGGGTTGCTGAGGTTTGAGAATGATATTGAAGTCGGTGAGGAGGTTGTGCTGATGACTACCAAGGGTGAGGCCATTGCTCTAGGGATTGCTGAGATGACCACCGCTGTGATGGCTACTTGTGATCATGGTGTTGTGGCTAAGATTAAGAGAGTTGTGATGGATCGGGACACCTACCCGAGGAAATGGGGGTTAGGTCCAAGGGCTTCGATGAAGAAGAAGTTGATTACTGAGGGGAAGCTGGATAAGCATGGAAAACCAAATGAGAAGACCCCTCAAGAATGGGCGAGAAATATTGTGTTGCCTGCTGGTGGTGACTCTACGGTTGCTGGTCTTGCTGCTGCACCTGTAAATGGTGCCGAGGAGGTGAAATTGACTGCTGAAGTGAAGAAAGATGGTGAAGATGCGGAGAAAGAGAAGAAGAAAAAGAAGAAGAGCAAGGGTGAGGACGAGGAGGAGGCTGCCGGACAGAAGCGGAAATTGGAGGAAGTAACTGACATCCCTGCTTCTGAGGTTTCTGCTAAGAAATCCAAGAAGGGAAAAGGTGGGGACGAAGAGAAGAAGGACGTGGAGGCAAGTGAGGAGAAAAAGAAGAAGAAAAAGAAGGACAAGGATGAAGTTGTTGGTGCACCTGATGTAGAAAAATCTGAGAAGAAGAAAAAGAAGAATAAAGATTCAGAGGCTGTTGAGTCTGTCGGTACTGAAAACGGCACCCAAATTGATGAGGCTGATAAAAGTGAGAAAAAGAAGAAAAAGAAAAAGAAGGACAAAGATGCCGAAGAAGAGTAGTCACGAGGTCTAGTGCTTTCTTTTTCTTTTCTTGTTGGTTGTCTTCAATTGTCGGCTCTGATGGCTGGTTAGACGTTTTTGTAATATTTGGTAAGCACTTTGTAGTTTTCTTTAAATGAAGTTTCTGCATAAACAAACTATGTTCTGCCTGGTTCTTTGCATGAGTGTAGGTTACTACTACTCTCTTTTGAACAGGCTAATATTTTTCAAGGCAACCGAGTGATGAACTGGTGCATTTTATCTTGTGCTGCTGTGACTGCAGCCATATATCTATGATCTTGCTGGAAAATTGATTGGGCCAACTTTTATGATCAATAGTTTGCCCTTTTAAGCAAGAAGAAAGTCAGTGTTGGTTTATTCTGCAGGAACAAGTGATTATCTGATCAACTGAGTTATTTGCAAATGAATCAGTGCATATGTAATCCACCTTGTTCTCATGTCAATGGTTGGATACAAATTGATACAATGAGCTGATCTTTGTGACACAAAATTTTGAACCATCTATTAATGAATATGACCACTGCTGATGTCGAATACAGTATTTCCATGTGCTGCATTAGATGTCGATTTCTGGAATTGCTTCTTTTGACCAGTACAAATTATACTTCTATAAGCATTATGACCAACGAGCCAGGACTTCTTTCAATAATCCGTGACTTCCCCGTCTCTGCATTATACCCATTTGATGATTCTGGGGGGAAAAGGTCGCAAAGAACTCCCGTTGGTTCCCTACAACCTTGTTTGGATGGATTTTTCTAACCAAATCTAAACTAGGCTAAAGGCTGAAGCAGAAAACCAGAAGGAATAACAACGTATTTGTACTAAGTGGCCTTTTCTAGCATGCTGAGCTGCTCTTTCCCTGTGGCGGTGTTTTTCCACTGGCTTTTGTCTGAGAGTTTTACCAAGCCCGATGGTCGCAAAAGAAGGGAACCTTTGCTGATTAGACTAACTTTGTTTCTGATCTAGGCGTCGCGTTTCTCCATTTCTACTGGAAGAATGTTTTATGTACTTAAACTGGAGGACAGACTTCTCCAGCCGCCAAAACCCATTGACGATGAGCACCGAGTAATCTAAGAAATACAGGTGAAGCATTGCCATGTCAAATGCATTACTCGGAAGTTCCATATCCATATACTTTGGCCTCTGTCCAAATTTGTGTATAGTCGACAATGTAATACTTGAACCATCACAGTTACTGTTAAAACTTGAACGTAATTTTAGAGCTATACCTGACCTCCTTCCCCTCAAAAAATCAGGTGGATCACTTCTTTCCAGCATTTAATCACTTTGGGACAACATTGACCTGATGTCTTCCACATGCTTCAGATTTTTGGGGGCCATAAACAAACTATTTTCAAGCAGTTGGATATAGTCAGGGAAAATCTCCACAAACACAACAGAAAAATAGCAGCATCGGAGCCACATAAATTGACAAACTCTGCTAGTACACACAGGAAACCTAAAGAGCTCACAGAATTGTCTAATGCTGTCTTGTAATGAATGAACTTGGAAGCTTTCCTTTTCTAAGGTTATGTCCATGCACTTCCGTGATCTTTTTTGACTTGGACCATTTGGTGTCTCAAATTTGCGCCTTAAACCACTCAGTGGCTGTGCTAATTGGTCCAGTTCGGGGGAATGACGGTCTCAAAAGCTTCTACAAGTAGCTGAACCTTCCTTTTTCGCGCGGGAGTTAGCTTGGAAACCACTCGTTGAAGCGTGTGATCAAGCATCCATTCATCTGAACTTCTCCTGTCCCCGATGTCCTGATGCCTCAGGTTCACTTTCTCTGCTACTTTCGTCGGATCCAAGGGAATGAATCGTGGTGGGGCAGGGTTTATTTTCTTCACATTCTCCATTGACTTCATGAATCTCTGGAGTAGGATTAGTTTCTTCACATTGCTCCACCGCTTCGTTGTTCCATGCTTGAGCTTACTTCCAATGCTAGGCTCTACTTTCACTTCTTTGTCGATATTCATGTTCTCTGCTTCATGCTCTTCAGTGGCAGGTCCGTCTTCGCTCGTGATGAGATCTTTCTTCTTTGGACTGACTGGTCGGTCATCACGCAAGTCTTCTTGGGTTTCGGGAAAGGGGATTTCATCAATTGCCTCTTCTACCAGCCTTATGGCTTCAATCTGCTCAAGGTCATCTGTCTCTTCATGATCTGTATTTGAAATGTTGTTCGTCTCCGAGGAACCCTGTTGACCAAGATGATCAGTTGTCTCATTTGCCCCACTCCCTCTTTCCTGGTCTTGTCCCTCGAGGGGTGTTGTACTTCCTGATGCCATATGCTTGTATATCAAGTACCAGAGCCTTGTATTCAACTGCTTCTCAATGTGATGTTCTTGTGATACTCTACGAGCAGGATTGGGCTGAGATTCATCAAGTGAAGAGAAAAGTTGGACAAACTTTCCTTTAAGTTGAGCTTCTGCTTCATTCGTTTCGTAGGACATCTCTGAAGGTTCGACCAAAGCAACCACATTCCCATGTTCAAGCAAGTGTTCTGCGGTTAGGACGTTAGGTCCACGTGATTGTTCAAACGTATCAATTTGATTCTCACCCTCTAACTTTTGATTGTTTGGTTCTGAATCCAAATTCGGGGCTTTTAAAGCAGGTTCTGGACATACCTCTTTTGGGACATCTAGCGAAGATATTCCCGCTTCTTGGTCCCATTGAGCATCTGTTACCTCAGGCTTGTCCATTGATCTAGTTTCTGCAACCTCCTGTATGCTGGTTTGCTGATCCACTTCCGTCTCATGATCGTACGAAGAACCCTTCTCCATGGTGAAACAGCTTTTGCTGTTTGTTTCTTGGGATATGTGATCTTCTGCACTGGAGTAGATGAGTCTCTCTTCCTGTTTAGAGATGTCATCTCCGGTTTCTGTTTCTTTCTCAGAGGTACTTTGATCAGGAGAGTTGGGGAAGGAATCCGCTGAAGTTGTTAATGAAGAAATGATATCAGAGCTTGGAGTTAGAGGAGTATTCATCTCTGGAATGATGGTTTGAAATGCCTGTACAAGCATAGCAACTTTTCTTTTTTGAGCTGGAGCCAGTGTGAATATCACCTTTTGCAGTGCATAATCAAGCATCCATTCTTCAGATTGTTTCCGGCCTCCCAATGTCAGATGACGCAAATTAACCTTTTCCGCTTCGGAATGAGGCTGTACCGGTAGAATGTTGGGTTTCCTTGGATTGATATTCTTCACCTTTTCTAATGCTTTCACAAACCTGTTCAACATTAGTATCTTTTTGACATTACTCCAACTCTTAAACTCTTTCTTTTCGAGATTTTTTCCTTCATTTAGTGCAGTTCCCTCCTCGTTCAAATTTTTGCTCGAATCAACTGGCATCCCCAGTTCATCAGGATTATTTTCTATGCTGTCTTTCAGTGAATCAGAGAAGTTAGAGATGCTCAACCGGGTACCTTTGAATGGATTTATATCTTCAGCTTCCTTGTCTGAAATAGTTTCTCTGCCTACTGACTTATCATCAGACGACTGGTCTGGAATTTCTGAAAGAATCTTGTCAAATGCTTCCTGTACAATTTTGATGGCATTGTTCTGGTAAAGGAAGATGTCCCGGATTTCTCCCTCACGGTCTCCAACCTGATTTTCCTTAGAGATGTTGATGCCAGGAAATGCATTGAAGCTTTCTTGCTCATCAGTCTCCTCTGTCTTCTCGTCTGATGTTCGGCTCTTCTCCTCAGCAGCTAGACCTGATACCATTTTCTTATATATCAGATTCCACATTCTCACTTGCTTGACTTTTGGTAATTCTTGAGCAGAATCTTTGTTCGCTTCTTTACTTTTTGCAAGTAGTTTTCCAGTTACAGTGCCCGGGTCTGGATCCATGTCACCGACTGACCTTGTTTCCACTGTTACATTGGTCTCCAGACTTCCAGTGTTGCCGAACAGGTGATCTGCTAACTCTGTTGAAGCACTGTACTCTGAAATGTTTGGTCCTGAACCATCCGTATATATTGTTGAGGCAATCTGCACCGCCTTTTGGTTGAATCCTACACCATTAACTTCCTCTGGTCGGGTTTCACCCTGCTTGCCCCGCGTTTCCTGCAAGGACAAATAAATCTTTGCTCCTAAGTTGATTGAAGCTTGCAATATTTTGGAACACTTCTCAACAGGTAAATGTAGAAACAATATGTTAAGTGTTACCTCGGCTGCACTTGAAGAATCTCTACTACCATTTTGATGGTCTCCTTTTCTCGTTGCAGTAGAATTTCTATCGTTAGTATGATTCACCACTTTTGTATCAAAGGACTTGCTCCGGGATTCTTTGCTCTTAGGAGCATGTAACTGATGTCGCCTCGTCGTTACAAAGCCCGTCACAGGGGATGCAGAAGCGTGATGATGGCCGTGCAGAGAACAATAGCTATAGGGACAAACCTTCACTGAAGCAATTCCTTGAGCTGGAGTTCCACCAGTTTCAAGATCAAGATGGTCTGAAAACTTGGACTCCTTGAGAGCTGACGAACATGTGGCTTTCTCTGCGCGCAGGTCTCGGACTTGATATATCTTCTTTGATGGAGGCCTCCTGGTCCTTAAACTGGCCACTTTCGTTAACCTCCTCAACGGCCGGAAGGTGGGGGCTCCTGTCTCGACCTCCATAGATTGATTCCTTAATGAGCCAGACGATCGTCGATCGACTCTCCCCTGAAAATTCACATTATGTCCACTATAAATACCTGATCTGTCTATTTCAACTAGATCAGATCACAAGGAATCGGATTTGTTGCTGAAAAGTGACCCCAGCAGTGTCAATCGGACAGCACAGAACACGGTAGCACATCCACACGGCGACATCATTTTTTCAGTGGCACATCAGGCAATGTGTTGTTGTACTTTGATGCGCCATTGTGATGTGCCGCAGTGTGGATTTGCGACCATGTGGATGTACCGCAGCTCTCCATGTTGTCCAATTGGAGCTGCCGGAGGGCTGGCCAGTAGCACCATTTCCAACCCCAGATCACAAATACCAGTCATATGATGATATATGGGGATAGCAATCCAACTAACCGGTTTGATCGATCGCGACTTGCTCAGTCTCCTCTGGAATTCTGCTCCTGCAGAAGATCTCCTCATCCATGTTCTCCTTGACCCTGTACTGGACAGCCACCTCCCTTGCTTGAAACTAGACAGTTTGGTCAAACTTGTTGCAGCCGATTTCTTCTACTAGAAAGAAAAGAGAAGAGATTACGGTCCAAACACTACTAGATTCAAGAATATAGACTTAATAATATTATTGACTTGCCTGTAAAGTCTCCTTTGCAGTAGAAGAGGAGGTGGTCTTCATGTAGTTTGGCTCTCTTGTTGCCTCTTTGATGTCCTTCTCCTCCTCCTCCTCGTGATCTTGGTACCACGACGATGACGATGAGGAAGATGACGATGATGAGTCCAAGGTGGTCAAATCTCGAGAACCCACTTCAGTTTCCTCTAGCTCGTTGCTTGACATCTTCAATGTCAGGATGTGAAGATGACCAAGTATTATTATTATTATCAGAAGAAGAAGAAGAAGTATTCAACCAAGAATTATGTTTTTGTCTTTGGATTGGAGGACTGAATTGCAAATTTGTGATTTTGACTGAAGATTAAGATGTCATCAGTTGGAATATTAAACGAGGAAGATGGCAAGTCTGTCTTTAGTGTCCTTTGTCGGGCATCAGACAAGAGAAGCATCCCGGTATTGACTTGTTCTCATGCATTTATTCTTCTTCTATATTTACCCAAAATTCATGAATTTATTTTTTTTACGAAATATTTGATTTATTTGTCAATTAATTCAGATTGTTAATTCAAGTTTGAATTAGCGAGACTTTATAACTGGTGATAAAAAAAAATTTAATAAATTTTTTAATATTGATATAATTTTAGTACTCCAATTTTGAGATCTAAACAGTAGTAAACTCATGAATTTGTTTTTTTAAGGATGACTCCTGAATTTGTTGACCTCGCTATTTTCATCGCTTTTTCTGTATAATGGCTCGCCTACTTTTTTTCTAAGGTCAAAATTACGCGCGATATAATTTTCTTTAGAAATACGATTGTACATTATTAGAGTAAATAGAAGTAGAATAGGATTTAATTTAAATGTCGGTAAAAACTTTTAAGACTAATTATGCATGAGAAAACGGAACAATGGAGAAATGCAAATCATCTACCTTAAAAAAAAAAAGCAATTGAGAAATTCGAAGCTTGCCTCCTGCATGTTTTTCACTGCCTCAAATTTTATGGCCCAAAATAAAATTACGTATTAAACTGTGAAATAATTCGTTCGAGCGATAAAATGCTTAGTGCGTATTAATTTTCCATGTGTAGATTATTGTAAAAAATTATCGTTAAGCAATAAAAAATGGTTCAAATTGATTAGCATTCGTGAGTGCTATCACGCATGGCACAATAAGATTCGAAAACAAATCAGAAAAAATGGAATAATACCATATCAGACTAAAACTTTTATCTATCTCTAAACATTGCAATCTAAGGGAAAAGATGAAAAGGTACTAATTTCTTGTATATATTTAGAGTTTAAAATTCGAAATTTTAAAAAAATAATTAAAAAATGCTACTTAAATAAGGGGAGGGGATGGATAGGTCCACTTGCTCTTTTCTTTTCGCGTTTCATGCCCTTCCATTTAAAAATAATAATAATGCAGTCTCTTTCTAACAAAAAATAATAATAATATATCCAGGTGTACACGGAATGGCGCAATCGGTGGATTAAATATCGCTACAATGGGACCCACACTCAAAACTTTTTGGGAAAAGTCACTTTTAGTACCCTGTAGTTTCTACGAAAATCACTTTAGTACCCTGTGGTTTAAAACCCATCAATCGGATCATACCTCACCAATTTTCTATCACTTTGGTCCCAAAATTACGATACTACCCCTCCCTCAATGAGAACCTAACCAAATTCAATTCAACCCGACCAAAACCATATCCAATTCAACCTAATAGGGCGTAAAAAATAGGATATGACTCGGATTGAGCTAAAATTTTACATGATTTACTAAAAAACTTTCAGGAATTTTAGAGGTCCGGAAGTATTTTTTTTATTTTCTGATGTACTGAAACTTCATAAAATCGTATAAAATAGAAAATACATCTAATTGAGTTGAAACTTGTCCCAGGGGAAGCATCCTAAAAATAAACATGATTTACGAAACAAATTTTAGGAATTTTAGAGGCACAAAAGTATTTTTTTTATTTTACGAAATGCTGAAATTTCGTAAAATCGTATAAAATAGAAAATATATCCAATTGAGTTAAAACTTGTCCCTAGAAACCTTCAGAATCTCTAATAAATTTAGAAACCAAAATTCATCCTTGGGAAAAGTTTCAACCAAATTGGACGTATTTTCTATTTTATACAATTTTATGAAGTTTCAGTGCATCGAAAACTAAAAAAAATACTTCCGGACCTCTAAAATTCCTGAATTTTTTTTTGTTAGTCATGTGTATTTTTAGGATGTTTCTTGTAAAATTTCAGCTCATTCCGAGTCATATCCTATTTTTTACGCCCCATTGGGTTGAATTGGATGTGGGTTCGGTCAGGTTAAATTAGGTTTGGTTAGGTTCTGATTGATGGAGGGGTATTATCATAATTTTGGGACCAAAGTGATGGAAAATTGGTGAGCTATGACCTTGATGGGTTTTAAATCACAGTGTACTAAAGTGATTTTTGCAGAAACCACAGGGTACTAAAAATGACTTTTCCCAAACTTTTAAGACTTGGAAAAGTCCTCATTGTTTGTAATTTGTAAAACTCATCAACTAGATCTTTGTAATGTTAATGGTCGTCATTTTTCAAGGAAAAATACCAAGTTTTTAAAACCACCAAAACCTAATTAATAATGTTAAACTACAAAGATTATATCTATCAATTTATTAAATCATAAAATACTAAATGCAATTTTCTTAACTATTTTATCTACAAGGGAGACTTACAAAACTATAACAGATTGATAGTTACCAAAAACTAAACTATAATAGATTAATATTTTTGATGACCTGTCAATGGCTCATGCTTTGTGGGCCCTGCTTATTCAATGGCTCATGCTTTTCGAACGGTTGACACGACGAAATTAATTGGCTACAACTGTTACCAGAAGTCCTTTCCAATAATTATTATTTTTTTCGCGAAAAGTTTTACAATCTGGTGCTCGTCAAAAAAGGGACGAAGTTGGCCTCAGGGTTCTCAAACACCAAAATGGGGGCTAGGCTTGCCATTTTCTAGCAGCAGCTACCACCACCTTAAAACAAAGAAATCTCCCATCCCTGCTTATCCCAGCTAACGAAATTTACATTTTTGATAAATTGACAAAGACATATGTTCAATAAAATTATTATATAATTCTATAATTTCAGCAATATCCTAGAGTAGTCTTTTTCTAAATTATATCTAGGAAATTTAGTAAAGCGTGATCTGTTGTTTCTTAACCACCCGTTAGATTAAAATCGATGAAGATATCATTTGCATCCAACTTATTGCATTCAAAAGCATCAGTACTGAGCTTGGTGCGTATCCAAGGATGCACATGCCATCTCTAATACTCGCCAAAAAATGCATCGGTATTGTATTTTTTAAATTGTAACAGAATATGCGAAGGAAATTATTAATTCAGAGTTTTTTTAACGTATGGGATGCACAGATAAGCTAGAAGCTTACACTGTTGGAAGAGAGTATTCTTTAAAAAAATTCTCTATACAAATTCTGCTAACACGAAAGATGCTCATGTTGTCCTTTCCATGAGGCCAAAGACAATAATGATCCATTTTTTCCATTTTAAGGACAGAGAGTGGGTCCGAACCAGCATCGGTGAACCATAACCAGCATCGGTGAACCATGTCCGAATCATGAAGCAGCAGCAATCGTGGGGCATGAACAACAGCTAAACAAACTGTCGCACTTACGCAGATCGCAAGGTCACTGGGTCCACAGCTGTTACCTCGTACTCAGCACAAGCCTCGGGAGTATCTTCTTCACTGGGGGGAACAAACTGCCAGAATAGTGGTAAATACGTATCCCAATCTTTCAGAATGGCGGCACCTTTGTTGCTTCCAGTTTTTTCCTTGAAGCACGACAGTTTTCATCAGAATTGATAAGAATATTGCATCTTTCGAAGTAAACGAGATTCAAAATTGCAAACCACCAATGTGCGGCATAAAAGTTGTATGACCGAAAAACAAGATGCTTGTTGCAGTTTGTTGGACTTACAACATGAGATTCAATAAGGGTCTTTAACTGAATCTGGCCGGCTGGTGCGTTGACTCTTTGGACTTTTACTATTTCTTTATTGACCTGTAAAAAAGAAGACGCATCGAACAACCGTGGTTTATACGAGTTGATATTATCAAAGCAGCTGAAATAACCAAAGCAGAAAGGAGCTGGAAGGAGCTGAAATAACCAAAGCAGAACAGTACAACAATGAAATAAAAAGTTATACGAGTTGCACATCGGCTATATTTCATCTATTAATGAGACTACACCCAACGATAAAAGTCATAAATACAGACTACCCTTAGGCAAATGCACCAAAACAAACCTTTGGCAGCAGACTATTGTCTTCATCAAGCATGTACGCCAAACCACCAGTCATCCCGGCAGCAACATTCCTTCCAACTCTGTCCATACATAAACAGTACCTCAGAGTTCTGCATTGTCCATCAAATGACTTCAAATGTAAAGTGAGACTTGCACGTGAGTGATGAAATGGAACTCACTTTCCAAGCACAACAACACAACCGCCAGTCATGTACTCGCAACAATGGTCTCCAGTGCCTTCAACAACAGCTTGAGCAAGCGAGTTCCTTACAGCAAAACGCTCCCCAGCCTTCCCCCTGGCAAATATTTGTCCACCTGTTGCCCCATACAAGCAAGTATTTCCAACTATAGTTGCATCCTCGGGGGTAAAGCCAGTATCATCCACAGGAACTACAACCACCTCTCCTCCAGCCATACCCTACACAGTTGACATTAGAAGTTTGAACGGGAACAAAATAACAAAAACCCATCAATAGGATAGTGAAAATGTCACTTCCTTCAAAAACTGACAGCATAAATTCGATTGGGGACTGCCAACGAATTGGGTAGACTGCCACCAACAGTTACTAGACGGAAGTATCAAATACTTGAGAAACCCCATGATTAATCCATCTTGTACTTAATTGCCTATTTCAATGTGCAGAGGCTTGGTAGGTAAACAAAAAGCTCGAACTCTGCAAACTGAAATAATCTTTCAACATACCTTCCCAACATAGTCATTAGCCTCTCCTACCAACCGAATGTTCATTCCAGGAGTCAAAAAGCAAGCAAAAGATTGCCCGGCACTCCCCTTAAACCTGTTTACATGAACGAGATATGGTTCCTAATGAGAGACATGAAATAACAAAGGAACAGATCTCTACAAAACCCAAAGCTTAGATAGAAAACTCACGTAATGTTTAGCTGACCAGCAAAGCCAGTATCACCATACTTCTTTGCAACAACTCCTGCTATGCGTCCACATACAGCACGATCGACATTGTGTATTGTAACAGTTTTATCCACAGCCTTTTCATTCTCGATAGCATCAATAATCTGAAGAAAGGAGGTTACAAATGTTATAATCTACTTGGAAAGAAGTACAAAATGGATGTAACTTATCATGGAAAGCGAACCTTGTTTGAAAGAGAAAAATATCATCAGGGGAAGATAGTACAGGTAAATTAGAAGAAGCTGAACAGCGTAAATTAACATGTATCATTGCTTACCTCCGGATCTGAAAGTAAAACATCATCTAGAACAGGCCCATTGCTGTGAACTTCTTGCTTCCTTATTTCAGTACTGCTCCATTTTGGTAATCCAACACTCTAGACATAAGGAAATGGTAAATGAGATTATATTAAATGGTTATAACCAACAAAAAGAGAAGATCACATGGAACAGTGTTCAAGTCCTACCGAGAGAATGTAACCCAGGTCAAGATGCTGAGTTTTGACAAGAGAAATATCTCGTGGTCTCAGTAGACTGGTTTGTCCAATGATGTCATCCAACTTCTCATACCCCAATTGTGCCAGCATGCCTCTGACCTGGCCACCAACAGACACATCGCCGAAAAAGTCAACTAATCTACTCACAAGGAAGTAAATCCCAGGGATAGATACATGGACAGGATGTAATGCAAGCATGCTACTTTTTCAAGTCTTCATGCTTATATGTTAAAAGATGTGTGCACTGTCCTCTTAAATCAAGTTTTTATTACTGATCCATGCAAAAGTTACTTGCAAAAAGTCTGTCACACTTAAAGCTAGTAGCACAGATTACCTCCTCAGCAACATATAAAAAGTAATTGGCAAGGTCACCGGGAACACCAGGAAACCGGGCACGCAATTCTTCTCTCTAAAACAATCAAGTGAAAAAAAATCAATCAACAGGAGAAAATTTGCTTTTTTTATCTATTCCAACAGACAAGTTGCACTACTACCTGACTTGCAACGCCAACTGGACAATTATTTGTATGGCAAATACGAGCCATAACACACCCAGTAGCAATCATTGCAACAGAACCAAATCCATATTCATCTGCACCCATGACTGCAGCCATCATGACATCAACACCGCTTTTGAAGCCACCGTCAACTCTAAGGATTACTCTTTCTCTAAGTCCATTTGAGATTAGAGTCTGCAAAAGACTTTCATTTTAACCAAAGAACAATTAAGTGAAAAAAAATAAAACAAAAAACATGTTGCAGCTACCTGATGAGACTCAGCAAGCCCAAGTTCCCAAGGTCCACCAGCATGCTTAATAGAACTTATAGGGCTGGCTCCCGTGCCACCATCATGGCCTGATATCTGTAAGACAAATGAAACAATGTAAAAAATTACGAGAGTCCAAATTTTCCCTAATTTTTTTTTGGTGAGAAAATTTTCCCTAATTATTAAGGACCATTATCATGCTCTAATTTAATGTTGAATAAAGTTCCCCTGATGAGGATATGATGGAAGAAGGCTGAGCCCGACCAAGAAACGATGACCAAATAAGTACAAAGTATCAAATTCCTATATAAAAAGAAGAAACATATCTTCCAGACAAACACCTGTATAATATCTGCGTTACCCTTTGCTACACCTGAGGCAACAGTGCCAATCCCTGCTTCAGCTACAAGCTTTACAGAGACTTTGGCCCTGGGATTGACCTGTGGAACACAAAGGAGTTCTAATAAGCTTAGGATTGGCTTGTTATGAGTATAAAATGGTCATAAGATAGTAAAACAACCTGATGAAGGTCAAAGATCAGCTGGGCAAGATCTTCAATGGAGTAAATATCATGATGGGGGGGCGGGGAAATAAGTGGAACACCTGGCTTTGAATTTCTCAACCTTGCAATATATGCACTGACTTTCTTCCCAGGCAGTTGGCCTCCTTCACCAGGCTTGGCTCCTTGTGCAATTTTGATTTCTAGCTGATCGGCATTGGCTAAAAACGTTGGGGTGACACCAAAACGACCAGATGCAACCTAGAAAAGACAGAACCAGAGTCCATTAGCATTTCAAGGGCTAAAAGGTCAAGTATTAAGGTCTCTTCAAGTACG
>SOPF01028466.1:0-57371 GCA_012979155.1 Hypericum perforatum
GCTCCAGGGAAGTTGCGCTTAGGGGTGTGTGCTCATGGATTATGTGTGAAGTTAGGTCTGGATTTGGATTTTTCCGTAAGGAATTGCTTTCTTACTATGTATGTCAAATGTGGGGAAGTTCGTTCGGGGAGGAAGTTGTTTGACGAGATGCCGAGGAGAGGGTTGATCACTTGGAATGCGATGATAAACGGGTATGCACAAAATGGGCTCGCCAATGATGTTTTGAAGCTTTATAAAGAGATGAAAGTGAGCGGGGTTGTTCCTGATCCGTTGACTCTTGTCGGCGTTCTATCGTCTTGTGCACATCTCGGCGCACAAAGTTGTGGTGCAGAGGTGGAACACGAGATTGAGGTTAGCGGTTATGAAGGTAACCTGTTCCTGGCCAATGCTCTGATTAATATGTATGCGAGGTGTGGTAATTTGGCGAAGGCTAGAGAGACATTCGACAAGATGCAAGTGAAGACTGTGGTATCTTGGACTGCAATTATCAGCGGGTATGGAACGCACGGGCAAGGAGAGTTTGCGGTGGACCTCTTCGACGACATGATCAGGAGTGGTGTTAGACCTGATAGAACTGCTTTCATCAGTGTTTTATCTGCATGTAGCCATGCTGGATTGACTAGCAAGGGACTGCAGTACTTTGACTTGATGGAAAGCAAGTACAATTTGCTACCTGGCCCTGAGCATTACACTTGCATGGTGGATCTCTTAGGCCGAGCCGGAAGACTGAACGAGGCATTACAACTCATCGAGTCGATGAAGGTGAAACCAGATGGCCCAGTGTGGGGTGCGCTTCTAGGGGCATGTAAGATCCACAAAAATACAGAGCTTGCAGAAATGGCGTTCGAGCGTGTGATCGAGTTTGAACCGACCAACATAGGATACTACGTTCTACTGTCAAACATATACACCGAGGCTGGGGACCGTGAGGGGATAGCAAAAGTTCGTGTGATGATGAGGGAGAGGAAGCTCAGGAAGGAACCTGGGTGCAGCTATGTTGAATTGGAAGGGAAAGTACACCTTTTCTTGGTTGGGGACAGTAGTCATCCTCAAACAGATAAGATATATGGCAAGTTGAACGACTTGGAGAACTCGGTGATGGAACTCGAAGGGTCAGAGATAAACCGAGGAAGAAAGGACGAAGACAGTATCGAAAAGGCGGTGCACAGCGAGAAGCTAGCCATTTCATTCGGGCTCTTGAACACCAAGCCAGGGGGAGACATCGTCGTCATGAAGAATCTCCGCATTTGTGGAGACTGCCACTGGTTCATGAAGCAGGTCAGCAAGATTGTTGATCACCGGTTTGTCATTAGAGACGCTACCAGGTTTCACCATTTCAAGGATGGTGTATGCTCTTGCAAAGACTACTGGTAGTTTGGACCACATGGGACAATAAAGTTCGAGTTTTAATACAACTTCGTCAAATGTTCGAATTTAGACAGAGAAAAGTTGGCTTCATCTATCTGTTATGTTTGTATAGCAGCGACAAAATATGTGCAAAATGAATGAATTCAGCAAAATAATTTGTGGGGTGGGGTCATATCTCACAACTGCTTGATTAAGCCTGCTGTGGGCATAATTACATCGGTCCCGGAAACACGTTTGTCTCGAACGAAAGGGATTGTCTTCCACGCAGCCAATTTCATGCCAGTTTCACTGGTTGGATCTTTTTCAGTGCAGATGGAAGCATAATGAGATCCTTCTACTTCAAGCAGAGCAAACTGCCAGTTATTTTGGAAGGCCTCGTGGTTCTCCGGAGGTTCAACAATTATCTCCGACTCCTGTCCACAGATGACAAACATCTTAGCAACAGCAGTACTGAAGAAATAGACAGTGATGATGATGATGGATGTATTAGAAATGATGAGAAAAGTATAAGCAGCTTCTACAGATTCCGGCAAAAAGATTCTGGCGTTAATAGCTGGTAGCAGTTTACTCAATTCACATATATTTATAAAGTATCAGTCTCATAAAAGTATGGCATACCGCAGAATCAAGAGCGTTGGAATGATCGAAGCATCTTGAAGTTGCCTTCATCTGAATGGTAAAGTTTTTGAAAGGGTAAGCGGAGAATCCTTTCCCCAAAGCTTTCACATAAGCTTCCTACAGATAACATCAAAACAGGCGCATCATAAAGACAAACAGGTCTCAAGGACAAACATGAAAATGGCATCCTTAAGCCGTGAGAAGTGAAAATTCATCACAGAAATCCCCAAGGATAACCATTAATCTGTATCTGAGATGAAATATGATTGATCACAATTCAATGGTAATGGTAATGAGTAGTATATAATGGAGGCTAGGTCACCTCCCCCCATATGACGTCTACCAGTTCTCGACTTCACCAATTAAACATGAAGAGACATAGCATCTTAAAAAATGATCCAAAATCATGCTTACCTTCAAAGTCCATAGTTTTACTAGTTCCTGGAGTTGACATTCAGGGTCTGAAATAGAACTTAAATGATCCACCTCCTTTGGAGTGAAATATCTCCGAGCAAAAGTCAAAACGTTATTTTTTATCTTACGTTGCTTCTCTTCCACGTCAATACCAATCTGCGAAAGCATAACACAAGTAGAAAAGTCTGGATGAACCACAAGATTAAATAGAGTTTATGGATCAGCAAGCTAGCAGCAGAATAAGAAAGAACACCTACTGGTGAATTAGCAGTCACTCCACAGGCTATCAAAGAAGAAGTATGAGAGATGTTGAAATGCAATGGGGAAGCGAACCCGCAATCGTCATTCTTCCATTCTACCTACTCTATAGAGAAAATTAAAAGAAGAGAACGAATGACCACCAGTTTTTAAAGGTCCAACTGATTCAAAGCATTTGAAAAGCAAACTACCAGAATAGCCATAGAAATCCAAACGAAGGAAATGGCAACTAACCTCTGGCTTTCCATGAATATTCCTTTTGAAAGTCAAAGACTGTGGATCAAGATGATGGTTTATCTGGTCTAGTTCAAAGCAATGAAACAATGAATCAATCAGCAAGGAAGGCATAAAGGCATGTTCTCATTCTCTCAACGAAATGGATGAAGAGAACCGTGCTTGTAGACTCAAAAATTAAGAGATTGCCAAACATGCTAAGAGGAAAAAACTTCCGTTACTGAAAACTAGTAAACCATACACCGAAAAGTAATTTCCAGCATTGTGCACAACTACCTTATTGAAAAGCTGATCAACAATGTTGATTCGACTTCACGTTGGAAGAACTTAATTTCATCCTACCATTATTGGCACATTGAGGAACTGATAACCATTGAATGTAGCATTCAATTTACACACCCACACTCCGGTAGTAACCTAGACAGGGCAGGGCAATCCCACCAGTAGTTCTCCGGATAGCAGATCAAAGGGCCAATCGAAAACCAATTATCGTGACCAAGAAAGGGCGGGCATAAGCAACACGCGAGCGAAGATCTTAGCGAAGCAGAGCTTACATCGAGCGATAGTGGTACGAACCAAGGTGCGAGCGAGAAGGGCTCTCTTCCGGAGCTGGTCTCCTCCCATGCTTAGAACATTCTCCCTCTCGCTAGGGGAAAGCAACTCCATGTACTGGTTAAGAAGGGGTCCACTCTTTACCTCATCAGGTACAATATACCAAAAGTGGGTCTCCCTAAAACCACCAAATTAATCGCAACGAGAAACAAATGGGTAGCAGCCAAAAAATGACTGCCCACATTAGTAAAGTTTGAAACTTTAAAAACTATATAGCCCAAGAAAAAGGAGGGAACTTTGGGTTCTTTCTTACATTCGGGAGGGAAGCTGGACGGGAACAAGAGGAGGAGATGAGGAGAAAGACAAGTTCCTGAGGAAGCAGCGGGTAATAGCCGCCATTATCAATGAACCACCCGTAAAATTAAAGGAAAGGGTTGTTTCCAATTGGGGAAAGATAAGCAAATAGAGAGGAAGAAGAAGGAGGTGTTGACATCGTTGGCAAGTTGGGAGCTTTGGGAGTTTGGTTTGGTTTTGTCGGGAAAAGCCAAATTCTTGGTTGGCGGGCGGGGGAACAAGGTAATGTAAGTACAATCTTTTGGGAATGTGCTCTTCAACTTTGTTTTCTCCTTGGATTTAATTGTTTTTAGAGGTGATGTCTGATTGGTTAGACTGCAAATTAGACTATATAGTGAGTCGCAAAACATGGTCAGGACATTTATCTTACAAATCGAACGAAGAGAAGATGGAGGAGAGGAGGAGGAGATATATTTAGAATTTTTTTTCAAATCTGAAATTTGGTCCAACCATTATTTCGAACAGTCAGATCAATTGACCCAAAGATCGCCTAAAAAGCGGATCGATATCCAGGTCAGTTTTAAAAACTATGGGATTTATCTACCAATATTAATAATTAGACGAGGATTCCGAGACAAATTTAATAAGTTTGATCCTACGCAATCCAAAAAAAAATATAGACTAATAAATTCCAAATTTTAGTTCAAAAAAATTGAAAGTTCTAGTAGAGCGTAACAAGAGCTGAACACAATAAACTAAACAAAGAGTGGAATCAATGACTAAATTGGTCAGCGAATGTTTCAAAGAGAGAGGTGTTAGGATTAGGTATGTCCATGAAATGTAAGCACAACATTTTTTTCCTTCCTTTGCTGCAAAATAAAATGCAAGCAAAACGTAGCAGACTGGTTGACGAACACTCAGAAAACACACACAAGAAATAGTACAGAACGTGCTCGAAAAAGAAGCACATAAAAAAGTTATATCCCCTTTGGCCTCTCTTCCATATATGGGGAGCTTTTCTTCATTCAGCGCCAAGCTTCAAACATCTCTGTCCTGGAATTTATCCGCCCCATGATGCTGGCTCCCTTGCCTTTCTCCATAGAACCGGCAGGCCCGCCAATGTTTTGCTCGTTCGACTTTTTCGGGCAATTCTTGAAAATGTTGCTAGATTGAGTAGGCCGACTCCTGGAAGGCTTTATCAAGGCTCCTATAGTTTTGCCTGCGGAATCCATCTCTCGGTTTTCGCTTGTCGAGGGAATTGCTCGAGGTACGACTTCAGAGAAGCGATTTTCAACCTGTGACCAACTTTCCCTGCGTATGTTCTCTATGGAAGTCAGCAAGCTCTCATTTCCTCCTTCACTTGATGTATCATTTTGGTCAAGTTGAGTCATGTTATCAAGAGCAGGTTCTTCTCGAGTGAATTCTTTTGCACATTCATTCTCATCGACTTCATCTTTGTTTCCCTCGGTAGTCGGTTCTGAGGAGCTTTGGGGTTTGTTTTTATCGGAAGGCTCAGAGCGGGAACCAACAGACTCTAGAGAAGATTCTTCTCTGTCCTTGAGTGTTCTAACAATGAGCGTCTTAAGAAAGTTCATCACTTGGACTGCATACATTAATGCAGTAAGTGGATCTGCCATCTGAAAAGAAAGAAGACGACCATCAATCGCAAACACAACATAAGAAAAATGTAGCGGTGTTAAGTGCTAAATTTGGCACATGGAGCTCAACTCATGAAACTCCAACTTCGACGAAGCAGGGGAATAAATGCGTTCTAAAACCTAGAGAAAGATAAATTATCAGCGTACTTGAGTCATATTTGGCGCAAACACCATAGCAATGTTGCGAGCATTCATCTTGTTGAGATGTTCCATTTGTACAACATCAGCCATTAGGTTTATTGCCCAATCCAGTAAAGCAGCTTCTGTAGGAGGAAGCTGCCTTGCAAGCTGAACACATTCCTCTTCGGTTTGGCATTGCATCACCTCTTCCGGTGGGAGGGGGTCTAAAATTCCATTTGGGAGTTCTCTAAACCAAGCCTACAGAATATATAGATGGTGGTAGAGTTAGAAAACATGGTCCCTAATAAAGGATACAAGTGCAGTGAAAGTTTCTGTCACAGAAGTTGACACTCACGTTTCTATGACAACAGTGTAGGCGGCACATACCATATCAGGCGAGGCCAAATCGAGATGTTACATGGCAATATAAACTTATGTAATGAAATTGACGAGACAACACACCTTGATTAGACCAGACAAGCAATGTGCATCAACGCCTTCAGGAATCACTCCTTTATTTAGCTGCTCCCTAACATACTCCTCCTGGCTGTTCCCTGCAGTAATTCTGAATATCCCTTCTGCCTGAAATATAACAAAAGAAAGTTAAGGCCCCGATCTTCGCGCACCTGATTCATCATCACTCTGTACAAAAGTTGCCTGTCTACTTTCACCAGCTCTGAACACTGCAGGATGGCCACGAGAAGTTCTAATGGACAATATAACTTCGATGCGAATAAACAGAAAAATTGCATGCAAAGATACTATGATATAACAGGCAATAACTGTGATGGTCAACCTGCAAACCTCCTTGAGCATACAAGTGTCTTTGCATCATCAGAAGTATTGTAGGAACGCTATTCCCTCTGGAGTCATATGATAGCTGCATAGACTCTGTTGAAACGCCAAACACAGTTGCACTACAGGAGAAAGACAATTGGTCAATGTTAGCGTACTACTTTGGACGAGCTGTTTCATTTGAGCAATGTCAAATGAGGATTGAAGAACCAGAAATATTATTAGCAAGAACCAGAAATGAAACATTGACAAATAAAGATCGAAGGAGCCTGACAGACAGGAGAATAAAATAAGCCATCTGAGACATGAGCGAAGTCTATCGAACTGGGTGCATAACTTGGCACAGCAATCAGAGCCATTGGAAGTTCTTTTAGTGAAGTTAGCTAGATGCATGAAGTATATTCACTAGTTAAATCAAGACATTGGAGATGTGCAAGGTGAGAAAAATCCGATTCCAATATGCCAATACTTTCAAAAAGGCACGGCTTCTTGTTGGCTGAATTGTCTCGAAACTCAGATTTAGTACAGCGAGTGAGAAGGCGTGCTTGTACAGTTCCAGCTCAAACTAATTACGATTTGGACCACAGAGACTTGGACAATTTTGAAACATCAATATTCCATCAAAATATAACAGCTTTAGGATTGACTGGAGAACTGAAACAAATCTACCATAAGTATAACGAAGCTCAAGCTTAACCAAGATCTGCAAATGGCTACAACCACGCATAGAAAACAGTGAATGTACTCAATCCTCTATCTGACGTCTAACAGCCAAAATTATCAGAACAAAATACACAAGTATCAGGAAAGACCAACCACAAATGCTTCAATTCAATGAAAACCCGAGTCTAATTCTCAAAATCCTAGCTTTCAGGTAAACAAGAATTCTCATGCATCCTTCTATCTTCTAGTTCTCATCCTTAGCTTTATCCACCAAAACGAGCACACACACAAAAAGCAACAACCCAAAATGCAAATCAGAAAGCAGGCAAAAACCAAAACTTTCAATATTAACCCAAGAAGCTAACCTTGCACTAGGAGCTCTCCTGGGGACCTCAGGCTCAAATTCAACAGGCAAGCCAAGAAACCCATTGAACCTATCAAAAGTAACATGAGCAACATGCCTTACATCTGTAGGCACCCCAATCTCCATCCCTACAAAATCCTCACTCCCACTAATGCTACACCCAACAAGAGACCTCCTAAAAGCAGACACCAATAGTGCCACAATAGAAATCTGATCCCCTTCCTCCTCCCTCTCTTGTAACCCTTCTTGGCCACTTTCTTGGTGGGCACATGTAGGCCCCATGGTGTGTGGTGGTTGGTGAAGGGCATCATTGTGAATAGGGGAGCTTGTGGGGGAAGGGAAGTGGGATTGGAGTGCTACTTCAGCCATTTCCCAAAAAAAAAATGAGAGACTTGAAAATGACCTGACCTTAAAGATTGGATTTTTATTCAAGAAATGGGTTTAATTTAGTGTAAAGGTTGAGTCTTTGGTGGGTAGAGAGGATGTATTCAATTCTGGGGTGGAGAGAAATGGATTAGTGAACACAAAGATTAGTGCTTTTTTGGGTGATTGGTATTGGAGGGTGTTGGAGTTGGATTGAAGGAAGGGCTTTGTGGGTGTATTATGTAAGGTAGTAAGTAGACATCATCACTTTATTGGGTTTCTTTGTGTGTGTTTGTATTTTACTGTTTCTTTCTATCCTTTCCTTGGCTGGGTTTGGGTGCTTCAGGATTTTTGAAGAAGCAAACAGGAGAGGAGGTACAAATATAATACAGGTGTATATTCTTGGACATGAGGAAGAGAGCTAATTTTTTTATTCTATTTTTTTAATTTGAATTTAGAGAAATTAGCATAATTTAGGGACTTGGCGTTTATTTTGACCCCTTTTTATTGGAATTTTGTGTAGATTTTGTGTAATTAAGTAAGATTTTTCTCTTGATACCAATAAATAAATGTTTAACTAACATTGTCTCAAGTCTGAATAAAAAATGGTCTTAGGAAAAAATATTAAATTATTGTTGTTAGTATTTAGATATGTAGTGGTCATTCTTTGTAAATATATTAGGCAGTCAAGACATCGTCTCTTCAATAAAAAGGCACGGTACTTACTAATTATTTTTATACCTGAATTAAGAGAGGTAGACACGGTTTTTGTAAAGACTTTGGCCAAGGCCGATTTTTATAAAATCTTTTAGAAGTTTTTGGGTTGGGAGTTGGGACCAAAATCTTCTAAGCGTGTGTCATCAACTTTTAATATGCAACGTGTGAAATAGTACATATTCATAATTGGAGCAATATCATGAGATTTTTCCCGTGAAAAAAATATTTGTACCAAACAGCATTTACTCAAATGATACAAAAATTTAATATGAATTTACAATATTTCAGAGTTTCTTTAGATATAAAAATAAAGAAATACTTGAAAAGAACACAGGTACCAAATCATTTTGTATATACATTACATCTTTAAATGTTTTTTTTTGGGTCAGTAGCATCTTTACAGGTTTTATGCATATTCTTTAAATAAACCATAGCTCTTTGGATCCATAAATAAATATCTGCAAGGAAATACTGGCAATAGAATTAAAATTCGTTGGTACTTTGCTCTAAGGACCAAGCAGCTTAAATTGAAAATGATAAATGAAATCCGAAACGAAGACAAGAAATTATAGTGAATAAAAAAGTGATTATTTCTGAGATTTTCTCTAGGTTGAACATGGAATGACAGGTAAGCTTACCTTTGCAGGTCACATTTCAATTAAGCGAACTTGTCCTGACATGTGGGACTGGGAGACCTAAACCGAATCACAGAGGACCATCACAATCACATTCCCAGACATATTCAAAAAAAAAAAACAAAATCAAATCCCTAGTGGACTTGCGAATGTTTCAAATTTTAAAGGAGAATTTACCTAAGGGGGGTCGGTTTAAAAATCAATTGCTAAAATGGGGTCTTCGAAAAATCAATTTCCTGTCTGGGGTCAGTACAAAATCGCATCTGTTTATGCGATTTTGTGCTGCACGAAATCGCACTTTTCCTTGCGATTTCGGTCCGAAGTCGCACTTTTCTCTGCGACTTCGTACCCAAAGTCGCTATTTTTTGTGCGATTTCGTACACGGCTCAAAAATTGGTTCACAACCAAACTCGCAGATTTCTCTGCGATTTTGTGCACGGCTCGGCTAAAAATTTTCTGAACCAAGCCAATGTCGTAGACATTCATGCGATCTTGTGAAAATATAATACTTTTACCATATTTAATTTGATTTATGATGGTCTTGCCTAATTTCTGAAGGTCAATTTTTACTATTTTTTAAAATGGAAAAAATTTGATAAGGAAGAGAGCAAAGCCCAATAATTAAAAAAAACTGATTAATATTTGATTATGGTTGTTTGATTAATCTCACTAATTTATTAAAAAACTGAAAGAAGATAACCTCTTTTAAAATGTATAGTGTTTTACAAAATAATAGACCATTTATATTTACAATATTATATCAACTATTTTATTTCTACTAATTACACAGGTTTACCATTTTTATTTCCATTTATACGTTACATAATTGACTTAAGTAAACATAATAACCAATTATCAGTCTACGTTTTTAACCAACCAGAATAATGGATTAACGTAAAATATTAATGAAAGTCGTCCAATTTTTAAAAAGCCAAAATCGCATCCTATATTGCGGGGTTGGAAAAAAAAAATTTCCCCAATTTCGCATTCTTCCGTGCGGTTTCGGAGTTTGCAAAAGTTAATTTTGGCTATTAATTTGTCCATAATCGCATTTTTTCATGCGAGATTGGTTCCAGAATAAATTTAATTTTGTCCAAAATCGGAAATTAGTGTGCGGGATTGGTTTCGGAACAAATTTAATTTTGTGTAAAATCGCGTATTTGTGTGCGGGATTGTCCAAAATCCGAAATTTTAATGCGACATTGGCTTGGTTCAGAATTTTTTTAGCCGAGCCGTGCACAAAATCGCAGAGAAATCTGTAAGTTTGGTTGTGAGCTGATTTTTGAGCCGTGTACGAAATCGCACGAAAAATTGCGACTTTGGGTACGAAGTCGCAGGGAAAAGTGCGACTTCGGACCGAAATCGCAGGGAAAAGTGCGATTTCGTGCATCACAAAATTGCATAAACAGTTGCGATTTTGTACCGACCCCAGACAGGGAATTGATTTCCCGAGGACCCCCTTTTGGCAATTGATTTTTAAACGAACCCCCCTCAAGTAAAAAACCCAATTTTAAAATAAAGTATTGATGAACAGTTACCTTGTTAAAAATGGTACAAGTGGCTCGAGAATCGACCTTTCATCAAGAAAATATTGAGTTTATTCCTACAAAAAAAATGCAAAAAGATATATTGAGAAAATTAGTAAAATACCACTCAACTCTAAAATATTTGGAGCTTAAGAAATTACCATTGTGATACTTTTATCAATCACGTAACCCTGAGTTTTAATATTCTATTTGACTTTAATTTAGCGTTACATATAAGTAAAAAATTAATGGGGTTTGGAAGGGAACAAATGGTAGACTATATGCATTAAGAGGTGGTTAAATCATGGGTGAATATATCAAAGGTGAAAAAAATTTAGTTAAAAAAAACTTAGTACTCTAATTCCAAAATTATTTAAATTATAATTACCTTCGTTGATTTAAATACTTCTCCAACCTAATAATTTAGGCGCACATGGAAAGTTTATAAAAATTGATTTTAAGAAATTTTCGCTGTATTGTTATTCGGGCTAATGTAGCATCACTACCGTGACTAGTTGTGTTGTTCGGAAAAAGTGTCATTGCACTATCTTGGTCGATGGATGAAAAAATTAGTATGACTGATTAATTTAAATTCGATAGATTTCCAGCTCATTAAAAATGCACAAACATACACAAGGTATCGTATTAAGGACGGTGATTTTTAATGGCAAATGAAGTGGTGGAAACTTCAATTATACCTCTATCTTTTATAATGTAAGTGGTGGAGAGACCATTATAATCACCGTGGCAATTATATTGCTTTCTTGGTGGGCATATGATCGTGTCTTCTTTCCGTAAAGTCCAGCACAAAATCATGTAGTGCAAGAAAACACTATTATAGGAAAAGGATCAGGTACTAATTTTCTATACAACATTAGGGCAACATTGAAGGATAAGTAGGAGAAAAAAATACTTGTTAAAGAGACATCAAGATCATATAATTGAATAGGTATTAGAATAGGATTTCAAAAAAAAATCATATAATTGAATGTATTAATATTAAATATTAATTAGAATAATTTTTTAAATATATAAATATCCTACATTATTCTAAGTTTGAGTAATGGATTTAATAAATGTCGATATACGAGATGGTTTAAAAAATATCATAACCACTTTGTTTGTTTCAAGTATCATAACCATTGTGTCTTGTCCTCGTCAATTCACCAAATCCAATATTGCACTTACCCAAAGTTTGAGCACATTACTGTTGGCTTATTAAGGGGAGAGATGCTCTACATGCCAAAGTTAGGTAGGATAAAATTGGCATAATTTAGAGTTTTTAAATTAATCAATTTCATCTCCATTTATATATTAGGGGAAGTTTAAACTATTTTTCATTACATGGGTGGAATTAAAAATACAAATTTGAACTAATTTGTAGTCATTCAAATAAAAATATGTAGTATTCAAAGAAGTATAATAATAGCATGGACATTTATTCAAAATTTCTTTATCTAGTTTCTACGACTCCTGCAAATTTTCAATAGAATTAATTTGCTCTTCAGAATTTGAAAAAATGCTTTTGGACCACAATCTCAAATCTCAATTGCCACTATCTTGCAAAGAAACCACATTTGGAGTAGTAGGTGAAAACATAATTCCATTCACTACACAGAAAAATTCAGGGAATCAGATTCCATTTCCAGGAAAAAGGGTTTTGCAAACAGGCTGATAAAAAATAAAAATAAAAAAATATATTATATTTGGAATAATGGAACACTTTAATCCCATGACAGAAAATGGTGGAGGAGGAGCGTTATTGCCCGCCTTTCTCGAGTTGGAAACTAAAGGAAAGATGGAAAGGGAGAAAAGGGGAGAAGCCGTTTTTGTTTAAAATGGTAGGCTGGAAAAAACACAAAAGAAGCCTTTGCCCTTTTGTGTTAGTTATATGGCCGTTGGACGTAGACTGTTTAAAAATTCAAATCTCTGTGGGAAAGTTAATGGGCTGGGTTTCTCAAAAGTTTGGGCCCGAGATTGGGCTTGGTAATGTTTCAAAAACTGAGTGGGGTGTTGCGAGAATCGAACTCACGACCTCTCGCACCCGAAGCGAGAATCATACCACTAGACCAAACACCCTTGTGTGGTAATAGCCGCTTTAATTACATATTAATTATTATTTTTTAATTCTAACCGAAAATCAAAATGCTTTTGCAGCGAATTCCGATTTGGAGAATGTACCTTGAGCCTGTCATTCGTGCCATGCCTTGGCTTGGCCATGTTTGAAGCTGGAGTAGCCAGACACATTTGGTTTGGCTCCACACCTAGAGAATAGACAAAGCAAAATCAGTATTCGAACTCGGGACAATAGTTGTCAAATACACTTCAACATTAAAACTCTTGTTGGGAGAGCTTTGTCACCCCTAGGGATTCAATCAGACTCAAATTTGGAGTAGTCAGCCCAGTAGGATCGGATACCAGATAGTTTACACTAAAAAAATCAAGAAATTATTGGTTGAGTCATAATAAGAACATGTTCATTCAACATACGTCTTGCCAAGAGGATCAATAAGTGTCGTATCACTGGTCTTTAGCTGTGCCATTTTCAATGCTTCTACAACCATCCAAGAGAATCCTCTTCATATCGTCTACTAGCTTCTGCATCTGCTCCCGGGAATGCAACGGTGAAGGATACACAAATGCGCAATCCAACTCCCCATCTCGCACGGCATCGAATATCGCAATGGAAGGGCCGATACCATGTGCCGAAGAGCACCCCACGAAATCCTCCAGTCCTATTGCTGCCTGTTTGGGACTGGAACTGCCAATGACAGGCTCCTCAAACACTGATATCAGCGCTGTCCGCAGAGATCCCGAAGGAGTTAAACCGGGGTTCTCGATCGCCTTGTTCATGAGGAAGTTCACGTCAGCCATATCGGTAAAATGCTTGTTGTTGTTCTTTGCGTTGGCAAATGATGTGTAACATCTCTTGGCCAGCTCCCAGAGGTCCTCGCCTCCGTCTATGTCGTGCGAATTCATAATGGCTGAATGATAGAACCCTGAAACGGAAGAACATTCTCTTTTCAAACACTTACTTCTCATTCTCTCCCATCCCATTGATCGATAATCAAAGTCGAATGTTTAACAAATAGGAGGTATTTCCATTTCATGCATACCAAGATGGTTGCTACTGAGAGCAGGTTCGAGGAGCGGACGGCAGTCGATAAGCGTGACAAGAGCATACTTTTCAGTTTGATCGGTCGGAAGGTCTTTGGTAGAACGGACAGCAATAAAGCCAGAAGCTGCTAAAGCCCCACATAACTTGATCCCTCTCGACTCGCATGCCTATATATCCAAATGCAAACCAATCACATCGTGCAAAACAAAATAAAGCCCCAAGAGGCTTGTGTGTATGAATAAATCTGTTGCTGCAACTAATGCCAACGAGAAGAAATCCAAACCAACATCAAATAAAGTGAAAATCTGCCAATTTTTTTCGTATCAAACCCAAAACATTAAAGCAATTGGTCGGTAACTTTTCAAACAAGCTCACTAATTTTTTTTTTTTTTTTGAAAGGTAAGTTTTTACACTAATATTTATAACATCCAGGGTCTTTAACTCTAGACCTCCAAGAACTTGATGACACATTGTGTCCTTAGTCTATAAGGTCGTTAGTTTATATGTCTTTTGGCAACAAGCTCACCAATATGAAGGTAATTCGAGCAATATATTAAAATCTCCAAATTCAATTCTAAATAAAGTAATAAACCCCTTAATTAGCCAACGCGATAGTTCGTAGTAACTAGTAACCTCAATATTATGTCTCATATAAAATAAAACGCAGCTTTGCAAAAACAAAAGGCCAAGCCCACTAACCGCGAGAAGCCCATGGGTATCATACCGGCCCAGCTGGAGCCTCAACACACGAGACCTCCTCGGAGACGCCGCGTCAACGAAGTCCAAGTTGGTCAGCCGAAACGAGTTCAGCGAGTACCCAAGCACGTCCACCCCACGCGCCCAGAACGGCTTGTTCCCCTTCCCACTCGGTACCATCTCCTCCACTCCCAACCCCACCTCCTCCGCCGCCTCCACTCCCTCGCCGGAGACCAACCCCATCAGCTCCCGGAGAACCGCCACCGCCGACGCCCGGTCGCAAACGGCGGTGTGAATCCGCAGGACCAGCGCGGAGTGGCTCTCGCTTATCGCGTACAGGCTCGCGAAGAACATCTCCTCGTCGGAATCCGGCGCCGGAGACCAGTCGTTCCGATTGAGCTCGTGCTCCAGAATCAAATGGAACTTCTCGCCGGCGGAGTCTCCGTCTCCGTCTCCGGCTGCCAAAATGCTGGCCGTCGACGAGAGGTCGAACTGCTGGAGATGGATGTAGGGGGAGGAGGGGGTGACGAAGGAGAAGGTGTTTAGAATCGGGTCGAAGCGGAGGCGGGAGCGGAGGGTAGGATGGGAATTTTGGAGGGAGCGGAGGGCGGTTTCGAGGGCCACGGTGTCTGGTTGTTTGGATAAGAGGAGGGCGAGGACGGTTATTCCGGTTCCGATCGGAACCGCCTTGCACCAACTCTGTTCCGTTCCGCCCAGTGGTCGGGCCGCTGGTTCGGGTTCTGGGTGGTCGGTAGGCATGGTTTTGGGTGGGGGAGTGAGAGTGGGAGGGAGAGAGTAAAGGTTTTTGTTTTGGGTGTTTCGTTTATTTGCTTTTGATTTTGGATGGTTGTTAGCGTCCGGTGCTGTGTTGGGTTTGGTATAAAGGGAACATAATTTATGATTATTAATTTAACCAAATTTTAAATTTTATTATGAATCAACTTGTTAATATTTGTTAGCAAAAATTTGTAATTCGAAAAAAAAAAGACATAATCTTCGATAATATAGATTAAAATTCATTACCAAAGATTCAACCGTTAAGTTCAAATAAGTCATATAAATTGATCAATTGTCTTGTTTGATAGGCCTTTTGTGTCCAATTCATTTATATATTTCTAATGAGTTAGTTTAAAACCATATACTTATGAATTATTGTCCGCTTTTTGATGATCATTAAAGAAAATTCATTTGTCCTCTCTTTTAAGTTAAAAACAATTTGCTGGGGAAGTGATGGAGGTATAGAATTGGACAACGGTAGGTACAAATACAACTCTACAAAGCTAGGCTGTTGCTTTCTGCGACGAGGGTTGGGAATGTAAGTCCAAGCTTTATCTCAACAGATTAGTCTGTCTATGTCCACTTAAGTTTCCGAAATATGTTACCCGTGGCATTGTAGCCTAGTAGTATTAGGAGGTAGTATTAGGAGGTGTTGAGTTAGTGAAGGTCCAAGGTTCAAACCTTGACTTAAGCATATCTTGTAATAGAATCGATTTAGAATATGATCTCAAAAAAAATTTCCAAATTATGTTAATTGTTGTCGATAAATAAGAAAATATTTATAATGAAAAATCATTGTAAATTGTAATGCTTTCAAGAAGATATGGATGGGACCTCCGGAGGATATCCCTTCTATACAAACAACGATGCCCCATCTTATCATCTTTTGTCAAGTACCATTTTTGTTTTTGTCCTCCTCAATCAGAGTTTGGGAAATACAATACCAAAAAAGAGTGTCAGCCACTGAATAACTCAAAGCTGATTGGTTTGTTTGTGGCTAGGTGAGTTGTTAAAGGTTAAATGTAGAATTATTCTACCCAAAAAAAAGATGCAGAATTATTATATGATTTTCAGAACAAGTAACTTAAAACTAAAATAAACAATTATTTGTATCAATTTAAGGATATCTTAGTTAGGTTCTCCTTGCCGGATCAATGCAACTTGAATTTCGTCAATTCATCTTATGTCAAGAGGCTACTAGGCACTAGCTACCCCCCATGAAAAAAATAACCAACTAATAAAGTTGGCGCGCAATGACATTAGAAAATGGCAACTAATACTCATGCCTAGGTAATCTCAACATATTTGTTGAAATAATTTATGCATATTTTTTTATTTCATCCTTTATTTCATCCACTTATTACTGTTCGATTTATAATAGGTTATATTTTTTATATTCAATAAAAAAAATTAAGAGAATGATGGTATTACAAACAAAACTCTTCCCAAAACATCTTATGGTGTGCTGATGTTAATTTCTATATCAAATTATGATTGATCATTCGATGACTCAAACTATGGTTCATGGGACCCAAAATTCACTCAGTACGAGCAACATTCAAACTAATCCAACGGTCCTTGGAATAACAATTAATAACCCGGTATAAGTCCGGTATCTTATTCGGTAAGCAGAAAATACAAAGGAACAAATACCGTTAAAAAACATAAACCAGAAAAAAAAATACATAGCACAAACTCTTTATTAAAAGCATCATTATGGTTAAATTAAAATCCATCAACCAAGTGACACCCGCCAATCAAAACGCTCTTCATGTTACCCACGAATTCGACCATCTGCTCCCTCTCGTGCAACGGCGAAGGGTACACGCAGACGCAGTCCAAGCAGCCATCCCGGACCGTGTCGAACACAGCAATGGAGGGTCCGATCCCGTGGACCGAAGCGCACCCCATGTAGTCCACCAGCCCGATCTTCTCCTTGATCTTGTCTGGCGAGTTGTCTACTACTGTATCTTCGAACACAGACATTAAGGAGGTCCTCAGAGAACCCGAGCAGGTCAGGCTCGGGTTCTCGATGGCCCTGCACATGAGGAAGTTGAGGTCCGCCATGTCTGTGAAGTGCTTATTGAGAGATTTGGAGGTGGCGAACGCTGTGTAGCATCTTTGGGCTACGTCCCAGAGCTGCTCCCCTCCTTTGATGGAATGTGTGTTTAGAATTGCCGAATGGTAAAAACCTGCACACGTTTCAACATTGTTCTAACTTAGCTCGAAATTTTTTGGACAAAATAATTCGGTAAAATATATTTAGTTTTAGTCACAGGAATATATACACCGGACCACCTTAAAGATGGTAGATACAACATCATTTATAGTTTTACACTAATGGAATTTAGGACGCTCCTTTGCTATCCCACGTCGTGCACCGCATTTGGCCTAAACATTTAATACAAAGCCATGTGATTGTGACAAGTCACAAGTATTTATGCATGTTATGTGAAGCAATGTGTATTTTCACATATGCACATTTTTTTCGGTGAAATGTTTGCGCACTTCAAGGACCAATTATTCTGGATATGACTTAGAAGGTAGAACCACCGGTGAATTTTCTTTGAAGATCTAAAAAGGATGAATAACCTTACTTTCATGTCTGCATGTTATCGGCAGTTCCTTTAATTCCAAGGAAATAATATTGAGCTTAGTAAGAGGTCTTATGATTAAGTTATGGATACACGGTTTTATTAAAGCTGTAACATGGAGAATTTTGATATGTTTTTAACATAATGTTACTTAAAATTAAATTAATTCAATTACTGTTTGTATTAGAAAATTAAACCACAACAAAAACATACAATACACTAGAATTATTTGAAAAATTACATGCAATAAATTCAAGACAGAAAAAACTACTGTGAGTCAAATCGATACAAAGTACAATGATTCTAAATTCTCAAATCTCACAATTCTCAACTACACACATCAAATATAAACATAGGTCTACGAAAAAATTATTAAGTCCAAAATTAATTGTTATAATTTATATTCAAAAATTTAAGTTGATAAATTGATAGATTTTTAATACTTATAAAATAATTTATCTCATATATTTTATCCAATCGTCGAGTTCAGATCAGGGACAATAAGCTTACCAAACTGGCTATCTGAAAGAGACGGTTCGAGGATGGATCTACAATCGGTCAATGTGACAATTCCATACTTTTTTGGTTTGGATCCAAGGTTCTTATTGTTGTTGTTTGCAACTATTAATCCAGCTGCTGCCAGTAGCCCACATAGCTTAATCCCTCTCAATTCACATCCCTGTACCATCATATCCAAGACCTCAAATCAAATGCTTTGTGGAGATCTATGTACTTCAACTTAAATATTCTAGTGCACAGGTGCATGTCTAATAAATGAATGATGTGAACGACGATGAGAGAGTTATTCTATAAAATATTTAGATTGTTTAAAATAATATTTAGATTTTAATTTTATAAATTAATAAAAATAATTGACAGTATGATAGACAAACAAATATATAAATGATGTGCATTTGTCACATGAAATGAGCTCCCTTGATTTTTGCTATGGCTTCGTGCAACAATATGACCGAACTCAATAAAGTGTCATGTTTTTACGATATTGTATACCACGACTTGACATGCGATAAAATGGTTTATTTTTTTACATTTCCAAGAAAAACAGTACAGTTATTATACAAATCCAAACTCAAAATATTGTGTAAAAAATATAAATGCTATGCCACTTAAAATTTTAAATCTAAGTTAGCACCATTAATACAGTAAAGCCCATTTTTCGCTTGTGGTGAGGAAAATACAGAGATGGTACGCATTATTAATCACCAACAAGATCCCTTCTTTAAAAATAACAAAGAACAATCAATAAATTAAAATGCTCAAACTATCAAAATAAATTAACTTACAGAAACAATCCTCTGTGTCTGGCTTTGGTTAAGCTGTAACCTAACAACTTGGGAAGACCTCGAAGACCTCGTATCCTTAAACGGAAGATGAGAGAGCCGAAACGAGTTCATGGAGTAACCAAGCATGTCCACTCCACGGACCCACATCGACTTCTTCCCCTTCCCATTAGGTATCATCTCCTCAATCCCCAATCCAACTTCACCATCTCCTCCCTTTTCGTAATCGGTTCCCTCTCTCTCCTCGCCCATGAGCTCGAGCAGTTCGTTAAGCAACGACACAGCCGTGGTCCTGTCGCAGGCTGCGACATGGAGCCTGAGAACCACCACATGCTTGGACTCCGGAAGCTCGTAGACCGTAGCAAAGAACATATCCTGAGGTTTCTTGAGATCGTTGTGGCTGTTGGTCCATGTGTTGAGGTTGAGTTCGTGTTCGAGAAGGGATTGTAAGTGTGAGACATGGCACGAGGAGGACGAGGACGAAGATATTATTTTTAGGGTTGACCAGAGGCTGAATGTTTTGACCGTGACGAAGGGAGATGGAGACGTTTCGAAGGAGAAGGTGGTCTTGGGGTTGAAGTGGAGGCGTGACTTGAGGATGGGGTGGGAGTTTTGGAGCTCTTGGAGGGCTTTCTCGAGGCGGGAGAGATAGGTTGGTGATGGTGGTGTTTTGGAGGAGGTCAGAATGGCCAGCGTGGCTATTCCGGTGCCGCCGGGGACGGCCTTGCACCAGCTGTGCTCGGTGCTTCCCGCCGGCCGGAGGGACTTTTGATTTGTCATTACTCCGATGAATGAAACAATGTTAGACAAAATGTATGTGTTCCGATATTTAAAGGTGGCGTGGGGGTTGACATGAAGATATTTTTAGGGTTTTGGGATGGGGTGATGGCTATTCTTGAAAAAATATTATGGTATTGAATATTCACTAAATTAACAAATGCATGTTCGAGTTGATTATGATTTTTTTATTATCATCTCATGTGTAGATATACTGAATTGACTAATTCAAATTTGAGCAGAGTGAAAAATTTGCAAAGTAGTAAAACTATTTCAACAAGTATGTAATAATTATGTATTTCTAAGGACTCGAACTTAAAACCCGAATAAAGTAGAACACCGTCATCATTAATCGATATAAATGATTATGGTTAAGTTGATTTTTGAAAGGAAAATAACACGATTCATTAAGTCGAAATTGATAGTTGAGTTACATAGATGAAACTAAATATATTAGTAGGAAAGAAAGCCAAAGACAGAGAATAATAAGAGGCGAACATAGTGCCAAAAAAAAAAACTAATAGACATCATGGAAAGATCAGAGACCATAGCAAAGTTCTCAACATCGGGAACAGTAAGTTTTATGAAGGAGAAATGTCAAACAAACAACTACGAAAAAAGAAAACAATAAATGTTTCGAGATATACCTAAAGAAGAATCAAAAGAATCCAACCAAGATCGAAGTAACCACAAATTTGAAAAAAATAAGCTCTAACACTCACATAGGACAGACATAAAGATCAAATAAAAGGACATGAACATAAAACAAAAAAATAATATTAAACAAGACATAAATATGGACAACGAACGGAAAGGGATGTCTATAGAGATCAATCCCTCCTTTCACCGCCCAGAAAGACGATGAAAGTGAAATCGAGGAGAGGAGGTGTGGCAGAAGAAAAGGAAGATAGGATATGGAAAACCCTAAAAGAAAATCCCCTCGAACCGGAGAGAAAACTCCTTGGAACGTAGAGAAATCTACCTCTCAAAAAAGTAAAGATAGAAAAATAATATTGTTGATTATGTTGACTAATGAAGAAACTTTTTTAATAGTTATTTATTTATTGTGTTCTACGGTTTAGACTCGAGATCATTTAATTAAATTAAAATAATATTCTTATTAATTGATATAGATGATTATTGTTATTTTTGAGGTGTACGACAAGATGGGTGGTAATATTTTTTTGTAGGGGTAGATTTTTTTTTTTTTAGGGGTAGATGGGTGGTAATATTGGTTGCATGTTAAATGGAGGACGGCGGTAGGAGGAGGAGTTAATGTGTTGGGTGATGCAGTCAATGCTATCAATTACCAAGTATTGACTTGGGTGACTCTTTATGAGCATTTTGTCATTTAGTTTCGATCTGGTGGGTGCAGCCGTGCAGGCAGGAGGATCTCAAAGATTCCACCCCCTCAGTAGTTAATTACATTTTGGTAATTGCGTAATATACTAATATAAGATTGTACAAATCCTGTGTTATTTGCTAATTTTACGTTTTGTTGTAATTTTCTTATCAAGACCTACGAACCCAAGTCAGAGGGGGTCAATTATATGTTAATTTTTTGCATTAGTCCAATCCGAACACATATTTGTCCAATTTGGCATTCAACTGATTTCACCAAAAATCTCTTTACACATGTGGTGCTTCTGATGCCTCCGATACCGAAAGTTTCTGATCTGTCGTCCGCCGAGCCCATTGATATTTAAATGATTTTCTCAAGGACGGCCAGGTACTTCATTAATTGTTACTTTGAGCTACCTCTCTACAAATTTGTTACTTTGAGCTTCAAAAGTCTTCGTTGGATAAATACTGTCATTTTATCTTCTTCCACCCCTTCTCCTCGAAATGAGTTTTGTCGAGTACTCGGTTGCTTCTGCTTTTTATCAAATGGTTGCAGTACATTAAAGTCGCCGACTATATACACATAAGAAAAATTTCAACATCTTGGCTATCTCCGAAAACTTAAAAGCTCGCCTAAAGTTAGGTGAAATTATATATAAGTCGGATAACTTCGTCACCACGTTCGGTGATCCGTACTAATTATTTATATTCAATTTAAAGTAATGGTTTTACTAAATTTTTCACTTGAAAATAAAATAAAAAAGTTGCACCATAGTCGATATGAGTCGTTCACTGAAAAATATTTGCTTGGCCGTCATTTTATAAATAACTTTTATTTGTTTATCTTGTTAAAAATTGAAACTAATAAGTATACCTAAATAATACAACTTTTTCATCTACCCGTTCTGCTCCCATAAATATTGGTAGGAGTGGAGTGTCCAGTGTTTGTGTTTTAGTGATGAATCTTCTCAATTTCTCATAAATAAATTTGAAAGGCTATTTCTAGAAAACACAGCATGTCTTTTCTCCGAAGTATGCAACGGCGTTGGTCCTCGTCTTTTCCAGTATTTTTTTTATAAAACACATAACATCTACTGTGAAGCTATATATTTTTAAATTCTCAAAATGTAATAAACTATGAATTTTCTTTTATGAGATTTCATATATTTTTATGGCGATTCTATAATTTTTTTGAGGGGAAGAGGAGGGACGAAGCCCCTATGTATAGATAATCATGGCCAAAAACAACAAAAATAATTTATATATATTCAGACCAGAAATATAAGCGGGGACAAGTGCTCCATTCCCTCCGACAAAGCTAGGCTATAATTAAGATTTAAAGGAGTATCATACCTTTACGCTGTACTAATTAAGCTTGCTTTAATAAAAACATCCAGGCTTATTTCAGTATTTTCCTGAATATACCGTCTCACTTTCTAGTGCATGTTAAGAGTTTTTTCTGGTCTCCCAGCATGTTGATTTTTTTTTAAAAAATCACTTTAAATGTAAATATTCATTTGGCTATCTAATTTAGTTTTGAATTGAATATAAATTTTAAACTATGAAGATTTTTTTTTAAATATACTTAATATTGTATTTTTAAAATTTTGAAGTCGAGATTTATTATTTAAAATTTCCAAGTTGATTTAATTGGTTCTTCGTTGAGATTTAAATAAAAGGTAAATGATATTACTTCATTCACTCTCTTTAATCCTTGTTTCCTCCGTATTTCTGAGTACCTATCAGAGCCATCAAATTCGAAACTTCAAGTAAGCCCAACAAAAAACATCCGAAAGGCCTAACAAAAAATTTCCCGACTGGTTACTTAGCCCGTTGGGCCTCTCTCTCCCAATTGAGGAAAATATAAAGCTTCCATACAAGGGAAGAAAATGAAAATATGAAATCGGAACCATCGATATAATAACAGGCGAAAAATACATATGATTATAATTTGGTAATTTAGTCTATGTACTTCAAAATATTTGATAGTATATATATTTCAAAATATTTGATAGTCTCTAGTCTTCAGAGTTATACAAATTACCTGATTTCACAAATCAACTTTTCATGTCCAAGGGCCAAGTGATAATATAAGAATGACTTGAATGATGACACGACAAGACAAAAAATATCAAAAAACCTCAATTTTCTTATTATTTTCAAATAAACCTCAACTCTTCTTATATTACTAGTTGGCATGCTACTTAGATATGAAAAGCTGACATGTTAAATCCAGGTAGTTCGGATCGCCCCAAACTGTATAGTGTCACAAATTTTAAAGGGAAAATTAGGCTAAAGTTCCTCTTTTTTGGTTATTCAACCTTTTTAATCCTTGCTGTTCTAAAACTACTCATTCAGTCCCTACTATTAAAAAAACACAGACAAATAGTCCTTCAAAGTCAAACTTCATTTTTTTAGTGACCATTATACCCTTCATTTAACCAGACCCAAACCCAAAATCAAATAAACCAAACCTCTTGAACCCAACCGATCTGAAAACCAAATAAATACCCAAACCCATCTGATCTGATCCCAACCTCTCCAACCCAAAACCGAAAAAAGTTCCCCCACCCCTCCCCCGACTCCAACTCCGACAACCTAACCTCCGTCGCCATTCACCATCCCATCGACCGCAGCTACCTCATCATCGACCTCCAGCGCGATATCTAGGCCCATCTCCTCTCAACCCACCTCCACGTGTCCCCATCCTCTTCCATCCTCCTCTCAACCTACCTCAACTGTCCCCATCCTCCTCCACCCTCCTCCTCACTGAGCCCCTCTTCTCTATCCCCTCTGTCCAGCGCGCCACCAACGAGCTCGTCTTCGAGGACCTGGGGTTCGTTGCGCTCCACGTCTTGGACGTACCGCGGCTGGTCCATCTCTACGAGGAACCTTGGGCTGGACCTCGGAGGGGAGGTCAAGGAAGCCGTTGAAGTGATCAAATGGTTTCTGTCCCGCTTCCCGTTGTCTTCGTGGTGTCGGATCTGGAAGACACCACGTCCTTCGTCTCGACACTGCACGTCACCAGTGACTTCCTCATCGCCGCTGCCAGCATGTCTAGGATTGCAGTTTGCCCTCGGCTGGACCCGGGCTCGGATAAGGGGTTAACGAAGGGCGTGGACATTTGGTTGGAGTAACAGCTCTCCTCTACCTCCGACAAGTCTTCTTCTTGTCCGACATCATTTCGGGCAGGGCTCCGGTCGGAAAGTCTGACGAGGCGCATGATGATTTGGTTTGGTATTTTGTTTAGGTTTGGTTTTAATTGATTCGATTTGTTTATTTGGTTTGAGTTAATTTTTCGATGAAGGGTATAATGGTCATGGAAAAAAATTGTGTTGACTTTTAGGGACTAATAGTATGTGTTTTTTTTGAATAGTAAGGACTGAATGAGTAGTTTTAGAACAACAAGGATTAAAAATGTTGAATGACCAAAGGAGAGGGACTCTAGCCTAATTTTCCCAATTTTAAATCATAGACACTAAAATATCAAATTAAAATTACAGATCTTAAAAGTAAAATCAGCAAAACACATGTACATAAATGTAATTTTCCCTATTAATAATAAATACTCTTTAACGTCCAGACGCTTAAATTTCAAATTCCCTCGCTCCGCCTTCCTTCCCCACCTCCGAAAAAGAAACCAAAAGAAGAGAGAGAAAAAAAACGCAAGGAAGAGAGGAGAGAGAGAGAGAGGATGTCCGCTCGCCACGACAAGGAGAAGGGCGTCAATGTCCAAGTCCTCCTCCGGTGCAGGTAGTTAGTTTGTTTTATAACCGCTAGGGTTTCGTTATCTGATGTTATTTCTTTATTTTCTTTCTAAATTTATGTAATGTTTTTTTTTTGCTTTTAATTAGACCGTTTAGCGACGAGGAGTTGCGGACCAACGCGCCTCAGGTGGTGAGGTGTAACGAGTACCAAAGGGAGGTCTCGGTATCCCAGAGCATCGCGGGGAAGCAGTTTGAGAGGGTTTTCACTTTCGATAAGGTTAGATTAGCGAAATGGAGTTGCGTAACCGCTGTGTTAAGAAGCAGAACGAGGAACTAAATTATTTGATGTTTTGATCGTTTGTTGGGGTAGGTTTTCGGCCCCTCGGCGCAGCAAAGGGATCTTTACGACCAGGCTGTGGTACCGATCGTTAATGAAGTACTCGAAGGGTTTAATTGTACCATTTTTGCTTATGGGCAAACTGGTACAGGCAAGACCTTCACTATGGAAGGCGAATGCAAAAGGGGGAAGGTATGCTTTTGCTACTTCGTTTTTGTGTGTGTTCATATATGATGCTTGATGTTCACCAATTGTGTAGAGCGGGCCAAACGGAGAGCTTCCTGCGGAAGCAGGGGTGATACCAAGAGCCGTCAAGCAAATATTTGACACCCTTGAAGGCCAGAATGCAGAATATAGTGTGAAAGTAACGTTCCTGGAGCTTTACAATGAAGAGATAACTGATTTGCTTGTGCCGGAGGAGATTTCCAAAGTTGGTCTGGAGGAAAAGCAAAAGAAACAGTTGCCTCTAATGGAAGACGGGAAAGGCGGAGTTCTTGTAAGAGGTCTAGAGGAGGAAATAGTGACAAGCGCAAATGAAATATTTAGTCTTTTAGAACGAGGTTCTGCAAAGCGACGCACTGCAGAAACGTTGTTGAACAAGCAGTCAAGGTAGGAGATTTAGACTTTTCACTTACTTTGGATGAAAGTTGCATACTTCTGTTTAGTTGAGGAACTGTTTTTCTGTTACAGTCGGTCTCATTCTCTCTTCTCTATCACAATACATATCAAGGAATCAACTCCTGAAGGTGAAGAGCTTATTAAGTGTGGGAAGCTCAATCTAGTTGACCTTGCTGGATCAGAAAATATATCCCGTTCAGGTGCTAGAGAGGTAAACAACCTGTTTTTGATCATTCCGAACTCCCAAGTTTCCCGATTTTGTAGGCCACATTTGGAACTAAATACCCTCGTCGATATGTAGGGCCGTGCCAGAGAAGCTGGTGAAATTAACAAAAGCTTGCTTACTTTGGGACGTGTCATCAATGCTCTGGTGGAGCATCTGGGTCATATTCCATACCGGTTTGAATTACTCAAACCATTTTCCCGGTGGAGTTAATAAAATTTCCTTTCTTTTTTCATGCTTTTGGTGATTGAGATAAATGTTACAACTTACAATACAGGGACAGCAAACTGACCAGGCTGCTACGTGACTCGCTCGGGGGAAGAACAAAAACGTGCATCATAGCAACTGTTTCACCAGCTGTACATTGTCTGGAAGAGACATTAAGCACACTGGATTATGCACACCGAGCTAAGAATATCAGGAATAAGCCTGAGGTGTGTCCTATATGGTGCTATATTCATGTTTAGTTCATGTTACCCTTTTGATTGCCTAGCTGCTTGCTGAGATTGGTTGGTTGCAGTCCTCCGTTGACTTTTTTTTATTAAAATGAACCCGTGTTCTCTCTTTTCTCGAATAATATTTATTCAGACCTTCTGATTGACACTTTTGGTGGTATTAAAATGTGCTTTGCCATATTATTTTATACCTGCTGTTTTGTATGTGTATAGGTAAACCAAAAAATGATGAAATCAACTCTGATCAAGGATCTCTATGGAGAAATTGATAGACTAAAATCAGGTATCATACTTTATTGGGGACGTAGAGATGCATTTCTTGACAGTTTGATTCTAGTACTAGTGTAATCTACACGATTTTGGTCTTTCTGCAGAGGTTTTTGCAGCACGTGAGAAAAATGGAGTCTATATTCCCAAAGAGCGATATTATCAGGAGGAGGCAGAAAGAAAGGTAAATTCTTGGCCTTTCATCATCACATATATTGACCAAGTCAAAGCTATTGAGTTTGGTGTAGACTCATTTTAGTTCACTGTCCTAGTTTTGCTTGTTCCTCTACTGTAATTTCCATTGTACAAAGAATTCTGCAGTCTTGTCTTAGCTCAGGGACCCTTTTTGGCAATTTTTGCATCATAATTTGTGCGTTCATGCAGAATATGGCAGAACAAATTGAGCAACTGGGTGTAACCGTAGAGAATCACCAGAAGGTCAGTTTATGAACCAAATTTTCTTGTATCGGGAAAAACTTTAAGGGTATTACAGTTGTATAGATTGCAATGAAGTATAACATGTTCCTCACAGCAATTCGAGGAGTTGCAAGAGAAGTATGATGCGCAGGTTCATCAATGCTCTGACTTAAGTGCCAAGCTGGATGCCACTGAGGTAAGCCCTTTGCATTTATGGATTTTGTGCTAATGAGTTATATGTACTTATTTTTTTATATGTATAGAAAAACTTAAATAATACGAGAAGAATGCTCTGCCATACCGAGGAAGAGTTGAAGAAGAGTCGATATGCTCTCAAGGAGAAGGATTATGTCATATCTGAACATAGAAAATCAGGCAAGTTTTTTTTACATGCATCACTTTGGATTTTCTCTGCATCTTTTAAATGCTAATACTCTTGTTGATTTCATGAGCAGAGTGTGCTTTGACTCATCAAGCCTGTGTTTTGCGCTCTGACTTGGAGAAAGCTATCCAAGACAATGAACTTCTGCATCAAAAGATTGGTATGGTTCTTTATTCATATTCTTACTTTGAAATTGTTGGGACTTGGCTTGGCAGTGTTTATATCGGCGCTCTTATGTGTTGTAGGTAGAGAAGACAAACTGTGTGCTCGAAACAGATCCACGGTGAACAACTTTAAAACGGAACTGTCTCAGCAGATTAGTTGTCTGAGTAACATAGTTGCTGCGACAATGTCTCAGCAAGACGTACATCTTCAGTGTGTGAAGGAGCTTTGCCAATCTTTCTTATTTGTACAAGATAAGGTATTAAGAAAAGCAGCCAGTTTGTTTTATTCCTACTTTTTGTTGTTGTTGCAATCAATATCGTAAATTGCGGATTCAATGTTTCTCTGGATGTCTTCAGGCTGTAAAGGAAATGAAGCAGAAATTGGATTGTTCAAGAGCTCTGTATATTTCACACTTAGAAGCAGTGCAAAATGTTGTGCGCTTGCACAAATCAGGCTCTATTGCTAGCTTGGATGAAATTTCATCTCTGGCTAGTTCTGCTGCAAAATCTGTAGAGGATGTAGGTAGCAAGAACCAATTTTCTCTCTGTAAGGCTTCTGAAAATTTCCCTATCTATTTTCTTATGATTTCATGCTCCTGCAGTATCTAGTATCAGAAGATGGTCGAGCGGCTTCTATGTTTGACAATCTTCAACGTGCACTCTCCAGTAACCAGAGTGAAATGGCACTTTTTGCTCGAGAAATGCGTCAGGTTTGATTTTAAACTTCACTTTTTTTTTTCATATCTCTAATCTAAATAATCGTGTCACCACATTTCCATGAATTATGCAATATTAATTTGTTGTCTAAGTTAAAGATTTTGTTATCGCTGGCGGGAATATGCAATTCTTGACGGCTGCTCTATGTTTGATTAAACATTAATATAAGGTTTGTTATCGGTCCTTTTGATCCGTATTTGGACTCCACCAGAAATTTAATGACAGCAGCGAGCAAACAGCAAAGATTTCAGAGTACATGAATGACTTCCTCCACAAGCTTTCTGAAGCATCCAAAATGCTTGAAAGTCATGCATCCCAAGTAGAAGAAGTTCAAATGAAAAGCATATCTGATTTTCACAAAGCATACGAGGTATGCTCTTGCAGATTCACTGGAAAATGTTTTCTCATGGAAGTTTGTTAATCAAATTAAACTCGTGCAGGAACAATCAAAATCCGATGCAGAAAAGCTTGCTGCTGATATCAATGTCTTAGTCTCGAATCACATTAAACGGCAAAAAGAACTTGTATGCATCATTGTCTTCTTCTTTGTTTTGCCTTTGGATCTGTTATCAATCTCTGTTGATGGATGGACTGGCAGGTGGATGCAAGGCTTGATAGCCTGAGAGAAAATACTGCCAGCACCAGGGCAGCTTTTGATGGGCATATTACGTCCGTGGAAGGTATTACCGTGGATGCCAAACGGAAGTGGCAGGAATTCTCTGTTGAAGCAGAAAACTGTATTAAGGATAGTGGTGATTACTCTGCCGCTAAACATTGCCGCATGGAGAAACTCCTACAGGAATGGTACATCTTATCTAATGTTTCTCTTTTCTTGCATGAATATTATCCTTTTTTTCTATTGCTTTAAAGCATACATATTTATTTTTTTATTTGATATTCCTTCTTCCATCAGCGCAAGCAAGGCCGAAACTGCTTTCAAACACTGGAAATCGACAAAAGAGTCGGTCAACAAAATGAGCAGTCAACAAGTATCATCGCTGCTGTCCATTATCAAGTATGGATGGTGCTTGTATCTCATGGTTCTTCTAACAATAAATATGATACTACTACAGCTATAAATTACCTCTCTGGCTGTTTTCGGTTTCAGAATTGCTTCTGATAGGGCCGAGCAGCATGAAGAAGAGATTGCGTCCTCAAAAGTTACTGCCGAGCAGGATGTGGCAAGCAGCAGCGAAGATCTGCTACAGCAAATAGAAAGTGAGTTTGTTTTAAATGTTCTCACCTTTTAAATATTTTAAAAGGTGGTTCCGCTTCTGTCAATAGGAGAGATCGCGTCTATTATTTAATAGATAAATAAAGTTCATGCGTGGAAGTTGGAGCAGCAACGAAGCCAAATCCTTATATTATGTTATTTGTCTTTTAAACGAAACACTTATTTGAAGACTGGGAGTGGTGGAATGCTCATAACTAGAGTATTACACTTGGAAGCTCATACAATTTCTACAGGTACATCGGATCAGGAGAGAAGATCAGTATCCGGCATTTTAGGAGCTGTCACTGAGCATGAGAACACCCTAAAGATTTTCAGGGACGACCACGATGGCCAAGCTACAACTGTCGTTGAGAAAGCAGAGGAGACATTCCATGACCGATATATGGTACGCCAATTGATATAAAAACAGAGGAGAAACAAACATGCGAATATGCAAAAATGGTTTTTCATTTACCTAAAACACACAGTTTTTCATTTACCTAAAATACAGTTTTTTACAAAAATAAGAAACAAACATGCGAATATGCAAAAATGCCCTTGCTGAAGGGAATCATTTCTAGTAAAACTCCCGATAGTAATTAGAACTTCTGATTGCTTCGATTCCGAATGCAGCTAATATACCAAATTGTGTTAGTAAATGGTATTGATGTGTATGTTAAATTAAACACAGATAACTACCCTGAAGTTGCCAACTAAGAAGATCTCTATTGATTTTCTACCAGAAATGTTTGAATGTATATCATCAAGAATTCTGATCCCTGTTCTGTGTCGTGTAGGATTATGAGCCAACAGGTTTGACGCCGGCGAAATGTCAGACAGAAATTCCCACAAAGGCAACCATCGAGTCCCTAAAGGCGATGCCAATGGAAACTCTGCTCGAGGAATTTCGAGAGAACAATTCCTTCGACTCATTCAAGGTCAAAGAGATCAAACCCTCATTGATACCCCGGTCGCCCCTCAGCCAACTCAACCTCAACTAGCTCCCAGCTTCTGGGATCACTGTTTTCTTCAGTGTTTCACCAAATTGTATTTGTATCAGTGGTAGCGTACACACAAAAATGCAGGCCTGGGATAGGAGGAGTTGGATCCCGTCTTGGGATTTTAGTTGGAATAAAATGAGAGAATTCTTCTCTAGCTGTTTAATTTTATTGTTGCCGAAGATCAACTCCTATGTGACATACTGTAATATGAAGCTCCAGATTGCCTTGATATTCTTGTTTCCAGTGATCAAAGCGTAATTTTTTCAATGTGGGAATATTCTATTGCTTGTTTATTTATAAAGTCGTTTAATTTACATGCATAAACTATTTCACATCAACTTTTATATCACAAAAACTACACAAATTATTGCAAATTTCAAAACGATACTAAAATGTTTCACACTTTCACAACAGAATCCAGTCCGTTGTATAGTTTCAGGTTGTCCTGAAATCATCTGGGGATTGCAAGAAATGTACGTGTCCGAACTAAGGAAGCAGCTCTTGACCGAAAAAAAAGAAGTAACGAAGCAGCTAAATCATGTCATTGAACAACGCAAACCCAAACCACACCGTGTCCGGAATCCTCAAATCTCCCACGAACCCAGTTTTAGTGAAGGGATCATCGCACGTGCAGATTCCTACTTGGGAATTTCGTCATCCAAAGACTCTCCGCCTCCTATTGAACCCAGCTGGTTGGTCACCTTTCTCTTCAATTGTAGGAATCTAATTCAAGTCAAACAAGTTCATACCCAATTGTCCGTCACCGGATCCCTCTCCAAGATCCGGGTTTCCAACAAGCTGCTCTATGTTTACGTTCGTTTCAAGGAGCTGGACAATGCCTGTATGGTGTTCGATCAAATGCGTAAGAGAAATTGGCTTACTTGGAACGTGATGGTTGATGGGTTCGCGAAGGGTGGCGATCACTTGCGTTGTTTCAAGACGTTTAGGGAGATGGTAAGGGACGGGGTGTGTTCCGACACTTTCAATTTCCCCACGGTTGCTCGGGCTTGTAGGGATAGTAAGGAGGTTGGGATGGGCAGGGTGGTTCATTGTGTGGTGTTGAAACGCGGGTTGGTGTGGGATAATTTCGTCTGCGCTGCGTTGGTGGATATGTATGCGAAATGTGGGGTGTTAGAGGATGCGAAGCAGCTGTTTGATCAAATGTGCGATAGGGACCTTGTTTCGTGGACTGTAATGGTTGCTGGGTATGCGAAATGTGGGTGTGCAAAGGAGTCGATGGTTTTGTTTAATCAGATGAGGGAAGAAGGTGTTGTGATGGACAAGGTCGCTATGGTGACGGTTGTTAACGCTTGTGCGAAGCTAGGCATTATGGATCGAGCAAAGGCTGTTTATGACTACATGGATAAGAATAATTTTTTTCTTGATGTTGTGTTGGGTACTGCAACTATTGATATGTTCGCCAAGTGCGGCAGCATTGATAGTGCAAGAGCAATCTTTGACAGGATGGAGGAAAAGAACGATTTTTCCTGGAGTGCTATGATTGCGGCTTACGGGTGTCACGGCCGGGGACAAGAGGCACTTGAATTGTTTTCTGCTATGTTGAAGAGCGGGATAAAACCCAACAGGGTTACCTTTGTGTCACTATTGCATGCTTGCAGCCACTCGGGCCTTGTTGACGAAGGTATTCAGCTATTCTCTTTGATGTCGGATAGTTATGGGGTGAAACCTGACGCCAAACACTGTACGTCCATGGTTGACATGTTGGGCCGTTCTGGTAAACTGAGTGAAGCATTGAGATTGATGGAGGATCCATCTGTGGTGAAGAATGACGAGGGACTATGGTGTGCTTTCCTTGGGGCATGCAGGAAACATAAACGCGCAGACTTGGCAGAGAAGGCTGCCGAAAGCCTTCTTGAACTGCAGCCTCGGGATCCCGGGTCCTATGTCATACTCTCAAATATCTATGCAAATGCAGGCAGGTGGAAGGATGTGGCCAAGGTTCGGGATCTGATTACGAAAAGGAATGTGAAGAAAGTTCCTGGCTATACTTGGATTGAAGTGAACAATGTCCTTTACCAGTTCCAGACAGGTGACAGCAATCACCCTCATGCTAAGAAGATACATGCCAAACTTAAGAGGTTGCGAAAGCAATTGGTATTGGCTGGCTATATACCTGATACAGACTTCGTCTTGCATGACGTCGAAGAGGAAGCTAAGGTCGGTCTTCTGTTTACACATAGCGAGAAGTTGGCTATTGCATTTGGACTGATCGCCACGCCAAAGGGTGTGCCAATCCGGATCATGAAAAACCTTCGGGTATGTGGTGATTGCCACACCTTCAGCAAACTGGTTTCGGCCATAACAATCAGAGAAATCATTGTTCGAGATGCTAATCGGTTTCACCACTTCAAGAACGGCTCTTGCTCTTGCGGGGACTATTGGTAGATACTCCCAGGTCAGTTTCCCTTCTTCCTATTAGCAGATATCGATGTTTCGTCGCTTCAGCACAAAGTATCACGTAGTTAGGCTCGGAAATTGTAGATGATGTTCCAGATAGTTATCAGCAAAAGTTTTTTTTAACCAATGGAGTTGCTTTAGAGAACAGCAACAGAATCTAAGCTATTCATCAGGGGCTTTGCAGCAAACAACATAATGTCCTCATTACAGCAACTTCTAGTCCGGACCAATGCAACCATGTAGAGCACCATCGTGTTGTGGAAACGACGACTCACTGCAAAACAATAGGTTGCAGTTTACTTGATTCTGGTAATTGCAGAAGATGTTCCAATAGTTATCGGTGATCAGTTGACTTTGTGAAGTCATATACAATAGTCCCTAGAAATCATTTTTCGAGATTTTTACCGAATTTGTAGGTGGTGAGCTAACAAGGAAGACGCCAGAAAACCGATGAATTTTAGGCAAGAACTCTAATCAGCTTTTTTGCCAACTTCTTAGAAACTCACTATGTGCTCTCCCTCAGATTTTTATAGACTGGTTAGAGCTGAGGCTACACGATTCTTTGTAGATGTAATTCAATTAATTCTGAGTTTCTTATTTGTCTCAAAGTATTATGAAAATTATTTATATTTTGGTATTCTAATAAAACCGTAGATAAAAAGTAGGTGTATCCACACTCATAGCAATTATGAAAGATAAAAATAATCACGATTCCCTCAAAATACTTGGCGATTTTTCTTACAAATATGAGCAACATTCTAATGATCTAATTTATCGCCACAATCTTTTTATGACTAAATATATTTTTAACACACAAAATTTCAGAGTACAACAACGAATCTCAATCTCTAGAGAAGCAATCGGCCTTAAATATATTCAGTGAGGTAAAAACAGTAATAGGCAATATTGGCAAATGGCCTACAAGAGTGGAAAATAGCTAAGGTTCGCACGACAATAAAGACCCAATGCCTAGAAACATGGTAACATCTGTCGAACTCTTCTTTTAGCCTTGAGTTATCATTCATCTCTAACATAGATTAGTAAACTCATTAAATACTCGGAATATCAGAGCATATATAAAAACTATATGGTCGAAGTCTTTCAAGAAAAAAATAATGGTATTTTCTAGTAGTTAACGCCATATGTAAGGAAGCCATGTCAGTGCACTTTCTAGACCCAATAGTTAATTAACATTCGACTCTATCCTCTTCCATTTCTTGCCGCAGCTAATCTCCAATGGCTCTCCGACGCCTCACTCCGGCCATGCATTATGCACTTCTCCCGGAATTCTCCCTCACCGGAAAAACCAATTCCCTTGAAAAATATAATACATAAGCCGTTCATTTCCCTAACTTTCCTCCTCATCCTCACCCTATAAATACACCTCATTTCCTTCCCTCCTCCACTTCACATTAACCCTTAATTAACTCTTCTTCCTTTAAAAAAAAAACCCAAGAAAAAGAAAAGAAAAGAAATACCCTCTTTTAGTTTTTCTTTTACGTAAAAAAATTTGCATGATGGAGACATCAAACGGTGTCCTTCCTATTTTCTCATTTTTAGCTGTGGTGATCCTAGTTATAGTAAGCAACAAAGCCGTTGAGGGGTCTCACAAGGTGTTCCACGAGTATAAGAACTCCCAAGCCCTAAATGTACACCAAGTGCATAGGACAGGGTACCATTTCCAGCCTCCAAAGCACTGGATCAATGGTATGCAACTTCTTGATGAGATAGATATTGTTGTCAAAATTTAAAAAAAAATTATTATTTTGGATATGTAATTACTAACTTTGTCTATTTTCTTGGCTTGGACGTGGGCTTAATTAATTAATTAACACCAACCAACAACAGATCCAAATGGTGAGCAATTCCATTCCAAGCTAATCATTTCAAGAAGAAATCTTATTTTTCAATTTCCACTTAAATTATCTTTTTGTGAATTATTTTTGTAATCAGGACCAATGTACTACAAGGGACTATACCATCTATTTTACCAATATAACCCCAAAGGTGCAGTATGGGGTAACATTGTGTGGGCCCACTCGGTGTCCAAGGATCTCATCAACTGGAAGTCCCTTGAACCTGCAATTTACCCGTCCAAAAAATTTGATATCAACGGTTGTTGGTCCGGGTCCGCCACGATCCTGCCAGGTGGCAAGCCTGTGATCATGTACACTGGCATTGACCCGAATAACCGCCAGGTCCAAAACTACGCGGTACCCGAAGATCTATCCGACCCATTTCTCCGCAAATGGGTCAAACCCGACGACAACCCGATAGTGGATCCGGATCCCGCTGTCAATGCCAGCGCGTTCCGTGATCCGACTACCGTGTGGTTCGTCGACGGGAAGTGGAAGATAGCGATCGGTAGTAAGAGGGACCGACTGGGGTTGGCATATTTGTACACGAGCGTTGACTTTAAACACTGGGTCAAAGCGTCTCGCCCATTGCATTCTTCAAAAAATTCGGGTATGTGGGAATGTCCGGATTTTTACCCGGTTTCCTTGTCGGGTCAAAATGGGTTGGACACGTCAGCTGTTGGTAATAACATAAAGCACGTGTTTAAGGTTAGCTTAGACATGACAAGGTACGAGTATTATACCATTGGTAGTTATGACAAGGAAAAGGATGGGTACATTCCTGACGAGGGCCAAATTGATAGTTGGGCTGGGCTTAGGTATGATTATGGTAATTTTTACGCCTCAAAGTCATTCTACGACCCAGTTAAGAGCAGGCGGATCCTCTGGGGCTGGGCCAACGAGTCCGATTGGTTGAATAATGACCCCAAAAATGACAAAATAAAAGGCTGGGCTGGAATTCAGGTAATACTTAATAGTTATTAAAAAAAAAACTGAAATTCCGACAGTAATTTAATCTTTACTAATGTTAATTTGGATGCAGCTAATTCCAAGGAATGTGTGGCTGGACCCCAATGGAAAGCAGCTTTTACAATGGCCTGTTGTGGAATTGGAAACTCTAAGAGGCGATTCAGCCAATTGGGCCGGCAAGGTCAAAAATGGGGCCCATATTGAAGTTGCAAACATTACGGCTGCCCAGGTTTGTCTTTTCATATTTGTAGGAATAAACTGAGTCTGGCTATCGCTGTTCAGACCAGTTTTTTTTAATTAAACCATGATGATACTATATGATTGTTTGTTATTTTTTTGGGCAGGCTGATGTGGAAGTGACATTTACCTTTGCTAGCCTAGACAAAGCAGAGCAATTTGACCCAAAGTGGAATAATGAGAATGTAATGGAGCTTTGTGCTCAAAAGGGAGACAAGGTCAACGGTGGGCTTGGGCCATTTGGGCTCATGACTCTTGCTTCTAAGAACCTTGAAGAGTACACTCCTGTCTTCTTTAGAATCTACAAAGCTTCGAGTAGTGGATACAAGGCCCTCATGTGCTCTGATGCAAGAAGGTAACGTTATTTAATCGTATTTTGTAGTTTGACCGATTAGGATTTTTTTTCAAAAAAATTTAAAAATATAAATTATTTCTGTACTTTTTTCTTCTCGCAGCTCGTCTAAAAGAGACGACTTCTACAAGCCAGCATTTGGTGGACTTGTGGACGTTGACCTGTCTAACAAAATAATCACACTTAGGAGTTTGGTAATCTCTCTTTTTTTCTCAAAATTTAATCTAACTAATTATTCTGATTAATTAGTCCTGACCAAGTTTTTGTATTGACAATTTTGGCCAATACGTCAGATTGACAACTCCGTTGTGGAGAGTTTCGGAGCCGGGGGCAAAATCGTCATCACGTCTAGGGTTTACCCTGAGCTCGCTATTAACGATAACGCTCACCTCTTTGTGTTCAACAACGGGAAAGAGCCTGTCAAAGTGGAACGCCTCACTGCTTGGAACATGAAGAAGGCTGTGATGAACAAACGTGTGACTTCGAAGCACTGAACTTCCGAGAATGATAGATTAGTCGGTTCATTATGTGTCGATATTGTCAAATAATGAACTGCTAGTAAAATGTAGTATTTCTTAGTTACTAGTCGATGCTACGAAAATAAATATAGTTTTTATCGTAATTATATGTTTTTTGGTCTTTTGAAAATTGAACTTGCCATGGTCACAATTCTATGACTAAATCATTTTCGCTCGATGTCACGCAAGTGATGAAAGTAATGGCATTCTCTTGTCTGGATTAAATTTGGTATGACAATGAATCCTTAGTAAGTTCTCAAATGATAATCTGAGAATATTTAAGGGAATAAACAGTAGGGTTTGGTAAAATTGTTAGGATAGTTTCTTTTGGTAAAAATGAATTTGAGTATAGTGGTTAAATGATAAGTAATGAATTCCTTGCTATTTCCGTAATTAAAGATGGCCAAATTTGAATAGTAATCATCCTTTATTACAGTTCCTAATTTTTTATGGCCATTCCTTTTTATATATTTCATTGCTATAAACCAATGAAATATGAAGGGCTTCCTGTTGACCTTGATTTGCAAGATTGATAACAAAACGTATTTAAATATCGTTCACCTGTATATTGTGAAAATAAAATTTCATTTTATTTTATTTGGAACTATAAGGTCACATTTCTAATTCGATTCAGTGTATTTAGGCATGCATGCCGATCACGCAGAGAACCAACGCATTTTTATACTAATTGCTTTTCATTAATGTTTGTGTAAGATATTGATTATTCTTTAAGGGTGTCTATATCCAAGAAAGAAATGTCTCCTATAATTATGCACTAGGTATTATATTTAATGAGTGTCTTTATCTAATAAAAAATGTCTCCTTAAATTATGAGATCTCACCATAATCAAGAATTTAGTCTTCAAAAAATAACGACTCTCATTAATCATAATTATATTTCTCATTATGATCTTCAACAGTTAACTTTAGAGGGAAGGTATATCATAGGGTGAACACTATTATATATTGCAATGACCATAAAAGTGCACATAAAAGTGCACATTGACATACCATAATGTGAATACTAATATAACATCCGGCACAAAGTAGTACACTATGCTTTAAATAAAAATTTTATAATAATTATTTATATGTAATTTTTAATATTGCAAGTTTGCTATATAAGGTGTCAATTTCCTTTTAGGTGTGTGTTGCTGCCAGGGAGGATACCAAAAATTTGAGGGGTTTTTCTTTCTATTTTAAACCTTTTGACATTCCATTTTCAGAATTAATGAATCATATCTTAGTCATTATGCCACGTAGTCAGCCTCACACTGTAAGGGATTTATGTGGATTTGTGTAATTTGAAGTTCTGATAGTTTTTGGAAAACACAGATGGATGACATATTTTTTTCGAAGAGATTTTGTCACTCTTCAAAATTTTATGTATACAATTTAAATTAGTAAATTTATTGAATATCTAGATATTAATTAATAGGATTAATTTAAGTACATAATAAATTTTTTTTCAAATGATACGAACTAAAAAATACACAGAGTTTTTGTTGTGCAAAAATTCAAAAATCACAAAATCAAAATGAAAAAAAAAAATCACATAGGTCAATATAACATGATGAAAATATATTTTAACAAATACAAAAAAGACACAAAAAAATACATGTGAGTATCGTATAAAAAAAAAGCCAATATAAAAAAATATTAGCACGATTCACTTGAATTATATACCACAAAGACTAATTTATTCAGTAATCAATTCATTCCCCTAATCAACATAAAAAATTGAGAATTCAACCACCATTATAGAGTTGCCATAACAATGAGCAATTAAGTTCTATCTATAAACCAAAAACAATATATAAAAGGAAGGATGCTACCGATCACTCTCTCACAACAGTCCACTCCTTTGCTCCCTCCTAACAAGAAACCAAAATCCCTAAAACCTTTTGGCAAAAGAGAAAACAAGTTTAAAACCCTCCTTTATCAACTTCTTCCTCTCTTTTTCTCTCTGGTCTTCATCTTTCTTCTATGTCATGATGGATAATAAATCAAATATCACCCTCTCCGTATTTGTGTTATTTGTTTCACTGTTTGCGTTGATTAGCAACAATGGCGTCGATGGGTCCCACCAGGAATATCCCGAGTACTACCACAATCTCCATCATAACGTCGAAGTAAAGGCAGTGCACAAAACTGGGTACCACTTCCAGCCTCCAAAGAACTGGATCAACGGTATGTTACTTCTTTGGTTAATTAATTATGTGTTTTTTATGCTAATTAATTTGGTAATTTAAATAATCTACATTTCAATAACAGTAATTGTGCAATATCAGTAATTTTTTTGTATAAATCGATAGAGATACATAGAGGTATAAATCTAAACAAAGTAAGTGATCGCTAATTACAGGAGAAATATACGTCATACAAAATTAGATCTTGATTGCCAAATTTCTTTGCCCCTCTAGAGTTAGATTAGGGTAATTATTTCCCGGACTCGTAAGAGAAATCGGTTATTTTATTATTTGATTTCTTGGTTATATGATTTTTTCCTATTGCTTGTTGTATCGTTTGTGTAATCTTTATACCTGTCGGTATTATACATTGGTTATTATGGTTTCTTATCCAGAAATAATATTCGATGCTTGCTAATAAATATGTTGTATTTTTGTAACTTAATGATAGAATGTAAAATTTTTATAATAAAAAATAAAAGAAAGGATGACTTATATCTGGTTATTAAAGAAATTGTCAATTTATACTGCCTAATTATGTTTACCGGGATAAGAATATGTAGGTCCTTTTTTGGCAAGGTCTTTAAGAAATAACGTAATGTCCATTTTTTAATAGCTGTTTCCAAATAAAACTTTGCCAGCTTGGAACAGAAGTTTGCCTAGAAGGTTTGGTAACCCTGATTTTTCTTTTATGGAAAGGACTTTAAATAACATTATTGCTGAAAATGTCAAAATGGGCTGTCGTAAATTTGATAGTTCATGAATTTTGATTGTACTAAGCTTATCACATTTATAACTTATTAAATGAAAATTTATAAATATTTAATTGAGAAAAAGTGAACCATAAATTCCAATAAGTTTATAAATATCTTAATTCTAATATACCGATCAATACTTACGTTTTTCATCAAAATTGTCTAGTTCCAAAATTGTTCATTAATAGTTCAAATACAAAGCGGTACAAATAAAAAATTAACTTTGCACTCTGTCTTGATATATTATTATGAGTAGTAACATTTTAGTGTATATATATATATATATATATATATATATAATTTAAAATTTTGATAACGAGGGCAATTACGTAAGCATGTTTACACTAACAGGGCAACGAATATATACTTCCTATTTTAGCAAGGTCTTAAATAAAATTGCCCGTAACGTCTATTTTTTAAATATCTGCTTTTAGATAAAACTTCACCAACTTTCCAGTTGGTCACAGACTCACAATGCCTTGTATTTTTATGGAAAGGAAATTAAACAACATTATTACTGAAAATTGTCAAAATGGAAAGTCCTATCTTGGAAGGTCCATAAATTTGTTGTAGGAATATTCTCGTAGTTATCCCTATTGCATTACAAAGCTGAAGTCAACAAAAATTGAATAAAAATATAATTAAAGAAGGTGAGATGTAAGATTTGTCATCTTGAATTATTAGGTAGATATCCAATGTATCAAGTATTAATTTATTTTTTTTGTAAAATTTGTCTTGAGAGACTTATTAGACAGATTAATTCATAATTGAACTAATGAGAATCTATATAAAAGAAAATCTGTAACAAACAAATTTTAGTACATACGCATTCATATTATGACTTGTAATCCTTTTAATCTAGAATAACTAGTGAGCAACAACACCCTTTAGCTCAAAATGGGTGCTATCTAAGTAATAATTATGTTAGGACCACACTTAAACTCATCCTTTTATGCATCCTAACAATGCCATTTTTATGAGGAACAGTTCACCCCTAAGACGTATAGCCTGTGGGAGCATGTGGCCATTAGATCCTAATTATCAGCGACTTTGAGATTCATGTTGGCTCAATTTTGGCCAATTTTAATACGTGACCATGTCATTGCCTGACCCCTGTAGGTATTGTTAACGTGTATCTATTGAGCCAAAAAATTTAAGCCTTAATATTATCGTACTAATTTAAAACATATTTTTGAAATAGAAGAGCATTCTAAATAAATCTTGATTTAAAAAGTTGTTCTATCGATGCACATACCGATTTTTTTTTCATGGGATTGATAATTAATTTCCATCTGTTTTTTGCTTGGCTTGGACGTTGGGCCAATCACTGCCGCAACAACAGACCCAAATGGTGAGTAATCTCGAGCCGATTAATCAAAAATCTTTTCTTCTTTATTTATTTATCATTAAAAAAATGTATCCTCATATTTCTGCTTAATTATGCCTATACTATTTTTTTAATGAACTACTTTGTAATCAGGACCAATGTACTACAAGGGGCTATACCATCTATTTTACCAATACAACCCCAAAGCTGCAATTTGGGGTAACATTGTTTGGGCTCATTCTGTCTCAAAGGATCTCATCAACTGGGAGGCGCTTGAACCAGCAATCGAGTCTACCGAATTTTTCGACATGAACGGTTGTTGGTCCGGGTCCGCGACGATGGTTCAAGGTGGCAACCCCGTGATCCTTTACACGGGACGTAACCCGCAGTTGTACAATGTACAAAATTATGCGATACCCGCCAACTTGTCCGATCCATATCTCCGCAAATGGATCAAGCCGGACGACAACCCACTCATAGAACCAACTCAAATGATCAACCACACCTCGTTCCGCGACCCTACGACTGCGTGGTTCGTCGACGGCCGCTGGAAGATCGCACTCGGAAGTCAACACGATGATACAGGCATCGCTTATTTGTACACGAGCAAGGATTTTAAGAACTGGGTCAAGGCCGACCATCCGTTGCATACGAAAGACGGTACTGGAAACTGGGAATGTCCGGATTTTTACCCGGTCAGCTTGTCGGGAGAGGACGGATTGGATACCTCTGTCTATGGTCCTGACGTGAAACATGTGTTTAAGGTTAGCTTAGACAAGGCAAGGTACGAGTACTATACAATTGGTACGTATGATAGGCAAAAGGATATGTACATTCCTGACGAGGGCCAAGTTGATGGGTGGGCTGGGCTTAGATATGATTATGGTAATTTCTACGCCTCAAAGTCATTCTACGACCCAGTTAAGAGCAGGCGGATCCTCTGGGCCTGGGTTAACGAGTCTGATTTCATGGGGGATCCCAACAAGCCCTTGAACGACATAACCAAGGGTTGGGCTGGAATTCAGGTATTGCCTAATTAGACCAACCCGGGTGGTTATCTTTGTCAAATTGTGTAATTGGACTCTAATCTGGACCTTGTAATGTTTTTTCTTTTGGTGCAGACAATTCCAAGGAAGGTGTGGGCTGACCCCAGTGGGAAGCAGCTTCTACAGTGGCCAGTTGAGGAGTTGGAAACTCTAAGGGGCCAAAGTGTCGAATTGTCCAACGTTAAACTCAGCGAGGGAGACCATTTCCAAGTTCAAGGCATCTCCGCTGCCCAGGTTTGCCTCTTTCATCTTTTAAGTCACTAAATCATAGCAATGGCTGTATGTAATAAAGATGACCATGTGTAAATTATGGGTACGATCATTGTAGACACTCATAATTTATCTTCCATCCTAAATAATTTTATTATCAGACTCGCATTCTTAAATTTATGGGATAATGGTATAATTTGACCCACATGTAAGATATTTACTAATAAATCTAAAATCAAATGGAAAAGCGCAATCATAACCCAAGAATTTGGTAACTTAACATAAAATTTGGTTGCTATCACATTTTATGTCATTATTATTTGGATGTCAGGCCGACGTGGATGTGACTTTTAGCTTCGCAAGCCTTGACAGAGCAGAGCCACTCGACCCAAAGTGGAACAATGAGAATGCATGGTATCTATGTCAGGAAAAAGGTGCGTGGAACAAAGGTGGGCTTGGGCCATTTGGACTCAAGACTTTGGCCTCACTCAACCTTAAAGAGTACACTCCTGTCTTCTTCAGAATCTACAAAGTAGCAACTGGATACAAGGCGCTCATGTGCTCTGATGCAACCAGGTAATTAATCACCAAGGGTTTAATTCAGTTTATGTTATTAAAGTATAGTTATTTACAAAAAAAAAAAATTGGCTGAGCTTGCCCGAGTCGAGATCAAACCACGTTTTTTTAAAATCTTGATAAATATGTTTGAGAAATTCTGCTACTTTTGTGTTCTAATTCAATTCAAATATTTATTAATCTTTTTGTTTGAATAATTTGAATATGTATTAGTTGATTGAATATCTATAATTATACCTGGTGGTAATTTTTTTTTTCACAGGTCTTCAAAGTCACCCGGGTTGTACATGCCTGTTTTTGGTGGACTTGTTGACGTGGACTTGTCTAATAAGACACTTTCTATTAGGAGTCTGGTAGTGCTCATTTCGCTATTTACTCTCAATTTAATACAGTTGTTTTTCTACGAGACTATAATTTATATGCAACGTATTGACAATTTGTCCAACCCCAGATCGACAACTCGGTCGTCGAGAGCTTTGGAGCCGGGGGCAAAATCGTCATCACATCGAGGGTCTACCCTAAGTACGCAGTCTCCAAGGACGCTCACCTATTTGTGTTCAACAACGGGAAAGAGCCTATCAACATTGATAGGCTTAATGGTTGGAGCATGAACAAGCCTGTAATGAACGAACCAGTGAAGCAGTAGGGCGGTCAATTTTGTCCAAGACAACGAATTAAAATTCCGCTTTTCTATTATCTTATCCAATAATGTTGAAGAAAGAATCTCTTGTTTTTATGTTAATTTGAGGCAATTAGTGTAAACACCAAAAATAAAATAAAAATGTTTCCGATGCTGTGCTTTATTCCTATTTACTTTGTTTTTTTACGATGTTCTTTTTTTATAACTTGATATATTTTTCCCTTCGAAAGTAACCCCATGATAATATCATAAAAAACGAAAAAATCCAACGAATAAAAATTTCTAGTAAATTCGGTAAACTACATGGAATAAAGTGGGCATCATGTCAAATTACATGGTCTTCCTAGTAATTTACTCTAATATTTTTTTTATCATATTCTACTACTTATTCTAATACCTATTCTATTATAACGTGTTCAGGAATCGAACCCTGAACTTTTCAAACTCCTCCTCACCTTTGTGCCGCTGGACCAAAAGTCACTTGGCTAATTTACTCTAGTATTAGTTATATTTTCTACGGAAAAAAAATGTTGACGTCAAAATTTTCCAGTTGTCACATTTAAAGTACATGATAAAAGTAAATCACCAAAATAACATACAAGAATTTGCGTAATTTTTTTTTACTTAGTAGAGTGAAAAATACAAGATCATCTTCAATCATTATTTACTTACCAGAGTAGAAAATTTATTCTTTCACTATCGATCAAATAATGTTACGACGCTTTGTTATTGCACTTTATGTTATGTAATATAATATCTACCTTAAACTTCTTCATCCTGGCTCATACTAGTAATCTATTGCAAGATATTAATAATATCATTTCCGATTCGTCCCTCTCAGTTCCTTAGTACTCAACCAAGAAAAGAACAGAGGAAATAATGCTCCTTACGCAGGACAAAATACTTTGTGGAAACAAAATACCAGTATGTCAATGTATGCAAATCTTTGCATATATCCATGTAACCGGAAAATGTGTTAATTTATAGAAGTTATGTTATAATAAGTGATAATATTTTAAAATTTTAATAAAATCTATCCATTCATCAAAGAAAAAAGTAACTTTTAAGTATAAAACCCATTATCGAGTTAAATCTTATCCCATAATTCTTTTTCTTCCTTCCTCGGTTCAAGAGCGTTGGATTTGAGTCTTTGACTTAACAGGAAGGGAAGAGTCAAAGGAAAGAGGAGGGAAAGAGATGTAAATGTAGCGTCATCAAAAAAATTTGATGTGGATATCTAGATATCCAAACAGAAGTGGGGCATAATTGGGATAATTGTTGATAGATCTAATTGATTTTAATAAGATAAATTTTGACTTAACTAATGTATTTTGTATGATAAAGTACTGAAATATTTTGTTTGGAAATTATGTAATACTTAAAATTATTTATCTCTTTGATTAAATTTTAACAACCTGTATATTTTGAAGTGATATTCAATTGATATTATTAACTTTTTTCCGAGAAATGTATCACATGGGATAAAAGGTTCACTTCGCCACTATATTTTTCGGGCCAGGAGGTTAATGTTGTCCTCTCACTGACAAAGCAACGTGTCTCAATAAAAGTCACAATTGGTGCGAGGGGTTAGATTTAGTGATGCTAAATTTTTGTGACCTTAAGATTGATTAACAACGATACAAATCATGGTTAACAGTATTAAAATATTTGTAAATAAAAAAATATATTTATATAATCTCTCGCATTTCAAGTTTGACATCACACGTGAGGTCGCTAAATTTGCCTCACGGACACACCTTCTTCATCCAGTAACTTACAATCTAAATTAGATAGTCATCTCTACCGTATACTAACAATATTCAATTCAACTTATAATACCAAATTTATAACTTTCTAATATTTGAATTGAACTCAAAATGTCAAATATTGTGAACCACCAATTCCATTATAAATTATAGTCCCGAACACATCTAGCTCCTCACAAACCTAACCAAGAAATAACAAACAAAGCCCACCGAAAGAGAAAGAAACAACAAAACAATGGCGTCCACAGCAACTTCCGGCGGACGCGAGTACGATCGGACACAAGAACTGAAGAGGTTCGACGAGTCCAAAATGGGAGTGAAGGGCCTCTCTGACTCGGGAATCACCTCCATCCCTAAATTTTTCATCCACCCTCCTCAAGCTCTAGCCGATATAAACATCAACAAAGGGTCATTGGATGGTCAAATTAGCATCCCGGTGATTGACCTCGCCGGCGTGGAATCGGCCGAGAAGAGGCCGGGAATTGTGGAGAAAATGAAGGAAGCTGCGTCGACGTGGGGATTCTTCCAGGTGGTGAACCACGGGGTCCCCATCGAGGCACTGGAATCCGCCATCGGAGCGATCGAGGCGTTCCACGAGCAGCCGCCGGAGGTGAAGTCCAAGTACTATAAGAGGGACGCCGAACTGGGTGGCGTCATGTACACTAGTAATAACGATTTGTACCGATCCGAGGCTGCTGCCTGGCACGACTCCTTGCAGGTAATTCTAGTAATAGTAACACTATACGAAAATTTACTAAGTCAACTAATTATGATTTCGAGTTGAGTTAATTTAACTATAGTACTTCTTAGAAGGTTTCCGTTATGGTTACGATTTTTAGTGAACTGGCTAATCGTATAATCAATGGTTAGAGAATTGTGAAACTGGATTAGATTTTTGTTATTTTCGAACTAACTAGTAAATTAAAAAAAAAAATTAGATAGTCAATTTCATCATAACAGACAATTCTAGTAATCCTCTATGAATCTTGTAAGAAAGGTTCTTATTGTAATTTTATATAGTATCACAACATGGTCAGACCAAACAATCCCCGCTTTTTAATACAGTTATATTTATAAAATTCGAAGTCGAGACACGCTGATTAAACTAGAAGCAATTGCACCGTGTTCGCAGGCGTGGATGGGACCAACACCGGTGAACCCAGAGGAGCTGCCAGAGATCTGTCGGAACGAGGTGGTTGCATGGGACAAACAAGCCAATAACTTGGGGGAGACGGTAATGGAGCTGTTGAGTGAGGGGCTGGGACTGGACAGCGTCAAGTTCAAGGAGCTGAGCTTTAGCCAGACTAGGGTCATGGTCGGCCACTGTTATCCGTACTGCCCGGAGCCTGATCTAACGGTTGGGATCACTTCTCACACGGATCCCGGAATCATCACCGTCCTTCTTCAGAACCAGGTTGGTGGCTTGCAAGTGAAGCATGAGGAGTATGGTTGGGTTGACGTCCGGCCTCTGCATGGTGGAGTGATTATTAACGTCGGGGACTTCCTTCAGGTCATTTTCTTGATATTTGAAAATTGGTCATCGTCGAGTCTTATTTTTTTCTTAAATTCAAGATATTTTATATAAAGTTAAATTTCTTTTATTTGATTGCTCTACAAAGTTAATTTCGAGTAAATTTTCTTTAATGTTAGCTGTCATATCGTTATAATTTTTTCTTTATACGAATTGAGTAAGATAAAATAACAAAAAAAAAAAGAGATTTTATTGTCGATTTTTAACTCTTATCAATTATATGTAACATTCAAATTCAAGATTTCTAATCAGATTTTGAGAAATGTTGCAGATAATATCAAACGGTGTGTACAGAAGCGTGCAGCATCGAGTATCGGCTAATGGTTCAAAGACGCCTCGAATCTCGGTGGTTGAATTTTTCAATTTAAGCAAATGGAGAGAAGCTGATGATTATGGGCCTTTGCCGGAATTGCTGTCGCCGGAGAGGCCAGCAATCTACCGGGATTTCACAATGCAGGAGTTCAATGAAAATTTTTATAGTAAGGGGCTTGATAGCAAGTCTTTTATTGAAAAGATTAAAATTCGAGGTTAGTTAATAATAATATAAACATAAAATAAATAGGCCGTATACATGTGTGTATCAACAATAAGAGAACGAGTTGATGACAAAGTGTTTTGCTTCGATGGTTCCTGTGATTGTATGATGACTACTTCCATATTAGTAACTTTAATAAATTGGCTTTTCAATATCCTAATACATATGATATTGTTCAATAATTTCAAATTTTGGGTTGACTATTACATGTTATAAGGCATTATTTTCTTCGCATCATCATGTTTCCCGGTACGTGAACTAGTAGCAATTTTGAATAGATGAATTTGGTCTGAAAGATTATATTGAAAATTTCAGGTAAATTTAATTTATCTATAATCTTAAAAAGTTTTGAGATATATTAACCGATTAGAAATTTATGAAGATGGCATAAATAAAATTCTCGGAAATAGCAATATTCAGCAATAATGTAGCCCCGACATTTTTTGGTGATCAGTAGGTGAACATTTTTGTGACTAAATGTTCCCAACTGTGCATGGATTGCATTATAGTCAATCATGAACAGAGAACCCACTAGTACGTGCCGGCGGCCATTATCACCATTGATTTCCAATAAGTCTGTGCATATAAGGCGGAATTCTACTGAACCGACCATCATCTAGAGGAAGTTACATTGTGTATTATTGACTGAGACAACAAATAATGATGGATATTATTACTTTTAGGCAAGAAAACGCCTAATCTCATACGTTGCTTTGTTGGGAGGATCATTCTTTACGACTTTTTAAGATGCTAGTCTCGTGGTGAAAGCAACGTAAATTGATAACGTCGGGATTATGCAATCTACACTTCACATTGTGAAAGGCTAGGCTCAGTGGCAAACTTCAGTTATCACTCGTTTTCCAAAACAGGTGTCTGTAACAAGCATCAACCACGACCACCAACAATTTGTTTAAGCACACTAATGATCCCTATAATGTTCCCAGATAATTTTTCATTTTTTTAATTTTTGTTCTACCTCATGGGACAGGAGAGAGGGGAAGGAAGAGGGTGACAAGACTTTTCCATATAATCATTGTAACATTTTGAAAACTCGGGTTTCAAACTGTAAATAGTGTATAACTAAGGTCTGAAGTGTATACTTCGTATCATAGTGTATTTTAACCCAAAAAATAAATAGTGCCTTCGATAAAAACACAAGAGGCCATCTAACTGCAAGAGCCATTCTGGATTGTGACATCAAGAATCAACCAAAGGAGCAATATCAATAAAATAAAACCAGAAGCTTGTTTGATCACAGTAAAAGCAGTTTCGAAACCATCTTAAATGGATATGACGGAAGAACAAAACATGTCCGGAAGTCATACTGCTTGGAAAGCACATAAACAGTTTGGGAAATTGTTTACTTGATCTTCTTCTTCGGCCTCAACTGCAAGACAAATAATCAAAGGTCAAAACTCACCCTTAAGAGTAGATTCTTCAGTATATGAAAGAACGGATTAATGGGGACTGTTATTTCACCTGGTTACTGTGACCACACTTCTTCTTCCGACAGTTAACAGCCCTTGGGTGCAGGCGAGCATAGCATCTAGACATATGCAAATACGATTTGTTAGGAAAACATGCAGCAGCAGAACAAATAATTAGTTGTTACCAAACACAACTCTGAGAAACAGAAAAGGTGACCAAATGTAACACATTTTTCACAAGTGCAGAACAAAGTGTCATTCACAAAAGCAACCACCAATTCATCCAGCAAGGACTGACATCAGTAAACCTTAATTGAGATATACCACTACATGAAAATCAACTGCATTTAAGATGAGACCAGCTGATAAAGTCTACGAGTGAAAGTCATTATCGGGGCTATAATGCTCCCCAAAGCACCCGAGTAAGCTTTAGGGATTTAAACTAATAGCCCCATTGTCAAACAGCATCATCCGCACAAGATCAAAAGATTCATAAACATATTAGGGCAAGTACAACCACAAAAGTGATACAAACAAACCAAAAAATCCTACATCCACGCCCACAGACAAAGTTGATTCAAGTGTACCACCCTCAAAACTCAACTGGTTAAGAATAATTAATTAATTAATTAATTAACCAGCTGATAAAAAATAATCGAATGGACATTGATATTGGGACCTTGTATGACCTCATTGCGACGGAGAACACCCAAAGAAGTTAAGTGAGATCCCACATTACCAAAATTTCTCAAACAAACAACCTAAAAACCTAAACCAGCTACCCTAATCTTGTCGAAACCCGAAACGAAAGGAGGCGGGACAGGGCTTACTTGCGGCAGATAGTCTTGTCTTGGTTGTACTTTCTAGCCAAAGCCATAAGAGAAGGCTCTATGATCCCTCCCCTAAGCCTCAACACCAAATGAAGCGTCGATTCTGCCAAAGCAAAAAAAAAAATTTTAATTAGGGTTTATGAACGTAGAGAAAGAGTGGGGTGGGGGAAGGAGATGATGAGAAAGACCTTTCTGGATGTTGTAATCGGCTAGGGTTCGGCCGTCTTCGAGCTGCTTGCCGGCGAAGATGAGGCGCTGCTGGTCCGGCGGGATGCCTTCCTTGTCCTGGATCTTGGCCTTCACATTGTCGATGGTGTCGCTGCTCTCGACTTCGAGAGTGATGGTCTTCCCTGTTAGGGTTTTCACGAATATCTGCATCTTCCTTCCTCTTTCCACAGTTGGTTAACCGTTTTCTTCCTCCTCCTTATAAGATTGTGGCTGCTAGGGTTTTATCATAATCAGTGTGTACTTGCTTTTCGGCTGTGAAGTGGGCTTCAATATGGGCTGCAGTTTGGGCCCTGAGTTTATTGGGTCGGTGATTAAAATTTAAGTTAAGTTAGAGTTTAACGATGTTGTTATATCTTCGGCTATCTACGACTCGAAATTTCATTAACTTAAAACAATTCTTTTTCATCAGTTGATCTACAATAGTCAAAATTTGACATAAGAGATATTTGATATTATTCAATATCTTGTTTGGCATACAAATCTTTAAATGGTCCGAATTTTCAAATATTTAATTATTTCGATGAAAGGTATCAGTTATTGTTGAAGGCAGTGTCTTATATTTGTAAAGACTCAATACCAAACTGGTCATTTAGTTGCCCTCCTGATGAAAATGAAGCTACTATGAAATTGATTAATATTTATTTCGGTGCCCTTTTTACACAACATAATTGGCATGTTTCGAGGACAAAATTAATTATTCTAGTATATGGCAAAACAAGAATAAGTACACCCGTTTCTCACATCCTTCAAAGGAGGCCAAAAACTCGCGAATGATATTTGCCACTTCAGGGCCAGAACCCGGGTTCATGTTGAAAGGGATCGCATTCCTCCACCCACAATCTCGAGAAGACCCGCCGGGTTATCGACGTGAACCCAATGGCCCGACTTTGGCAGACGATGCAACGAAACCTTTCCCTCGGATTCATCACTACTCCTGCTGGCAATGCTTTCGAGTCTTTGGATAGTATCAGGATCCCACCGGTCACTCTTCTCTGCAACAACAATTCCTATCTCTGTTCCTCTGGGTGGATGCTCCAGCAACGACCAATATGATGTTTCCCTTCAGAAATGTAAAGAACAGCTGTCAATTCAATGTGGGCCAAGAAGCAAGATAAAAATTCGGGTCACGAATTCTTTTCCAAAGGCTAACCTGTACGAATCGAACATCTGGATAGCGCCTTCGAGATTGAAAGCCCATGTCTCATGGTCTCCCGCTTTGTTGAGATTGCTTCCCACCCAATCAGACAATGACTTTGAAAATCCCAGCTCCATCAAATGATTCACCAGCCACCTGATTTCCATACCAACCAACAGAAAAGTCTTGGTCAGCGAAAAGATCAATCACATCCAGTTTTACCGGTATTTGCAGCAGCAGCTAAACAATCATCCTCAATAGTCGTTGCACTAACTTATTTTGCTTTCTCTTCCATTTATCAAACTGGAGGGAAGAGCTCTAACAAGCAACCCTTTGAAACCCTCCAACAGCAAATCATACTAAAAATAGACAGGACTTAATGCATTCATGTCTGAGCTAAGCAAGGTTCTAGACCTAGACCCGTGAGCATTCCTAGCACTTTGGTAAAATGCTTTTAGCCACACAAAATCCATGAACTGGTGATCTAATATCCACAAGGAGAAAGCTGAATCACCTCCTTGATTGGATGAAGGAAGGCAGACCCTGCAATGTCTTGAGGACCTTCTCAACCTCGCCGTCACTAAACTCCGGCCTCACTTCTCCAGGGACAGAGTCCAACACCCACACCTGCTCTGCAACAAACGTCAACAACAACATGAAAATCTATCCATAGTAACCAAAAAGTAGATACTACATCACTGAAAATCAAAGATCTACCTGCTTGGGAAGCGTCACGGATTCCCCGTAATCCCCTTGCACGGCACTCTGCAAAAACTGCAGCGCGACTTTCCCGCCCATGGAGTGGCCAATGATCACCTCCGGCCACGACCAGCCACTAGACTTTACCAAACTAGCCACGTCCTTGGCCGCATTAAACATGTCGTGAGGCGGGCCGAATCCTTCCACCTCGGCCGACTTCCCGTGGTTCCTCTGATCCACCAACACCATCCTCCACTCTATTATACGCCAAAACCCCCAATTGAAAATCCAACACACACAAAATAAAAAACAAATAAATAAGTAAAAATGGAAAATCGTAAATACCGGAAGTGGAGAGTTCGGAGGCGAGGGAGCGGGAGAAGGATCGCCAGTTGCGGGCGGATCCGAGGAGACCGTGTAGGAAGACGGCGGTTGAGGTGTAGGGTAAGTCGGGCGACGCCTGGACCTCCTCGAACGCAAGGGTATCGATTGACCGGGCGGCGGAGTGGAGGAAGCTAAGGTGCGGGATCGTCGGCGAGTGGAGGAGCCGCGTGACGACGGCCGTTGAACGACACCGTTTCGCCGTCCACCTCCACATCTAAGAAGCTGTAAATAATAATAACTGTGAAATAATTTTGTTATTTTTTAAGATTGTCTGAAAGAAAAAGAGTTTTCTGAGGTTCAGAAACTCTCACATTCTTGATGGACAAATTTATTATTTGGGCCTAGGCCCAGATCTTACTGGTTTTTCCAGGATGTTTGTCTTAAAACTCTGTTTTATTTTGTCACATGTACAATAGTGTATAAAATCTAAAATCTAAAATCGATTATATTTTCTTTGGCCCATTAAAATATTTTATTTGGGTTCTTCAGCCTATTATTTTGGCCCGGTTCAACAACGTAGGGTAGAGAAAATGTTCGTAGGTAGGGGTGAGTTCGGTGCGGTATGGTGCGGTTTGGGCGAAAACCGCATACCGCATCGCACTTTTTTTTTGAAAAAAATTATACCGCGCAGTTTATGGTTTTGTGATAAATCGCGCGGTGCGGTTTGTTGCGATGTCGGGGCGGTGCGGTGCGTTATGCGGTTTGACACCACCCTGGGAGAAAAAATGAAAAAAATGCGAAAAAGCGAAAAAATCACTAAAATAATATATAAATTTGAATTAAATTGAAAAAAGTAAGAAAAAATACGAAAAAAATAGGTGTCCAATAAGAAATATGGTCATGAATGGTAGACTTTTTTAGGATATATATATATATATATATAATATATATATATATATACATTTAAAAAAAAATGTATATATATATGGTGCATTGCGGTGCGGTAATTTTTCCGTTCTAAACCGCGCGGTTTGTTAAATTTGCAGTGCGGTATGTGGTATCCGCGGTTTTTTGCTCACCCATATTCGTAGGGTGCCGCTCTAGAGTAGTTGCAACGATATACCAATATATGGGAAATAATGGAAACAGATCCGACTTTAAAATTGTATTGAGAAAATTTGAATTTTATTACCGTCAAGAAACAGAAAATTTTGGTCAAATCACCTAAGTTTTTACATGTTTGGCAAAAAAGACAGGTGCAACGAACATGAGCATTTCCAAATTGAATTATGTTTCAAGATATAGATAGTCGTCCTACTTAATTAAATAGTCAAATGGTTGACGAATTAATTTATGGAGCATTGCGTGTTCCTGGCCGTCGTCCTTGAACAACGCAGCCATGGAACTAATTAATTCGTGTACTTATATTCGTGTACTTATGTGTACTTTTCTCTTATTTTAATATTTACTAAGTTGATTAATTTTTTAATACATCAATTTCTTATTTTAATAGATGGATATATCAAAAAATATATTAGATTATCAAATAAATAAAAAATTAAATAGAGTCTTATAACCTCGTCCCTCCATCCCCGAGAACAGGAGATGGTTGGTTATACACTTATACTTTTGATTTGGTCAGATGCCATCTTTCAAATGCTTTGGTACTTTACATAATGGTAAAAAAAAAAAATCTAACCGATAGTCAGAGGAGACATCGTCCAAAGAGCATCATTTACATTTTTAAGCTTACCCAACTTTATCGGAAATTTTTTGGTTGGTTGAAAACACATATTATATGGTTGCGGTAACCTAAAGAAGGTAATATAACCCTTCGTGGTTAATCCAAGCGTGGTTGACAATTGTGAGATAATATCGCTCCTGTGAAGTTCCACTCAATGTTCTAAAATACGCAATTGCTAAGTTTTCATCAATAGCGACTCTTTTTTTTTGTCAGTAAAATGATTATATTTCTTACCCGTGAATAGTTACAAAATACAACAGTTTCAACAGAAGGCTAAGAACACTATCAGCAGTCCTACAAGGCACAAGCCATTCAAAGCCAAAGAAACCTTCTGGTGCAACCTACAGGATTGCCACCGAATCTAAGAAGAGAAGAAGATCCTGAAAGCTAGAATCTCTCATAGTTTTCGTCCATACAATCCATTCGTTTACATGGAACGTGATTGAATGCAAGATAAGTTGTCGTTGACAATTTTCATCGTCAAAGATGGCCTTGTTGCGCAGAAGCCAAATGCCCCACATTGTCGCACCATAAATTGTGAACCAAACCTTGTTTAAACTTCCACCTCCTACCAGCCCCATCCACGTCGAGAGCGAAATACCACTGAGAGTTCTACACACCAACTAACTCTAATCTTCTTTGCGAAATGACTCCAGATTTTCCATGTAATTGTGCAGTGCAACAACAAATGATTTCCCGATTCATCAATAGCGACTCTTTTTATGTGAAATACAATAGTTTTCATTCGATTGAACCGATTAACCTAGACAAAATTGCTAAGTTACTAAAAACAATTTAAATATAAGTTGATAGAATATAAATTGATTTTTTTGTTAGTTAATAAATTTTCAAATAAGGATTATAATAAATTATAATGAATAATAAATATTGTCTGAATACTTTAATATTTAATAAAAACATGTGTTTTTTAAATCTCTTGTTTGATTGGTAGTCCAACCGAAAATGAAAAAATTGAATCACTTGATCCGTTTTTAAAAATTTGGTCCCACCCACACAACCATAAATAACTAAATATCACATAATAGGCAACTTAGAACCAAAAGTCAAACTTTATAATAATCAACCCATCGTGTTTCAATACAAATAATATAAGTCAAACTTTAAAAATAATCAACCCATCATGTTTCAATACAAATAATATTCTAGAAGGACCATTGTAAACAATTTCAATCCTGAAGTCGGCAATTGCAAGTTGCTAACTTGTATGGAGGGCAACGAAATTTATTCCCGCCACACACACACACACAAAAAAAAAGAAACGAAATTGCAATTTCATTCCCACGCAAGAAAAAGAAACGAAATCAAAATCAGTAAAGTTTGAGAAAGTACACAAAACCAAAAGTTAATAAATTTTGACATATCCTAAAGTCGGTAAAATATTGGAACAAATTAAATCAAGGTGACATAACTTGAAGTTATCAGACCTGGGTTGTTGTTAGTAAGAGGTAAAAAAAAATGTGACATACTACGTAATCTTTACAGGTGCATGAAAAAATAAAATTCGAATGCAACGTAATCAATGTAATCTGTCAAAATTGCTGGCTAGTTAGTTCCGTTATATAATGGTAACAACATAACGACATCCATTTGGTATTGAGAGAAAGAAGACACTAACGAAATGGAGAAGCTAGCATGGTCAGAGGACGATGTGGACAGCTACGACGCAGTGGTTGTGGGGTCGGGGTACGGTGGTTCGGTCGCCGCCTGTCGAATCGCGGCAGCCGGAATCAACGTCTGCTTGGTGGAGAAAGGTCGGAGATGGGAAGCTGAAGATTTCCCGACAAACACTTTTAAGTTGGTTTCAGCTACTAGAATGGAGAGTCACCGGACGGGCCATAGTTTTGGTCCTAAAGATGGCCTGTTCCAGGTGATCATCATTCTTTAAGCATGACACATGAGTGACTAATTCAGATTATTCGAGAATGTCTTCTTTTTTTTTGTTTCAACTTTTTTGGTATCCGGTCTACTAATGCAAGTTCGAGTTGGCTAGGTCTTTTAATACTGATGTATTCTCAAAGACTTGAACTTCAGATCTGGTTAAGTTAGAGCAACTCGCTTGCTAGTTGATCTAAATACTTGTTAACGTCTTAGTTTCGCGTAAGTAGCAACTTTTCAGGGCTAATTCCTTAAACTGTGTCAGGTTCATGAACAGAGCGACTCTGTAGCTGTAGTAGCATGTGGACTTGGAGGAGGGTCGCTGATCAACGGCGGGGTGATGTTACCGACCCCGGTTCGAGCTCGAAGAAACCCGAAATGGCCCAAGGAATGGGAGAGGGGATGGGAAGCTTGTCAAGCTTCAGCTTCTGCTATGCTGAGAACACAGAGTGTTCCTGTCAAGTTTCCCGTCACCAAGGTCATGGAGCAGCTGGATGGAGTAGAGATTGAAGGGAGTCCCAAAGAGGGATCGATGAAGTTGAGCGTCAATTTCGAACCCGAAACGTCCAGTTCCACAAAGTCGGGTAGCTGCTTAGCTTGTGGAAACTGTATGTCAGGGTGTCCTTACAATGCCAAGAATTCTACAGACAGGAATTATCTTGTCTCAGCTGTTCAAGTAAGCTTGTCTATTTTCTTTCCACATAGATATCAATCGGTAGGTCGACTAATCTAAGTTTGAGCATCTGATGTTGCTTGTGATTCTGATCCAGGCAGGATGCAGTGTAAGAACCGGATGCCAAGCTCATTACTTGGTCGAGAACTTGAATGAACTTAATGGAAGACAAAGACTTGGTAACCAAAGGAGGTGGAGGATCTACCTTAATGAAATTGATTACATAACAGCAGATTTCGTTGTTCTTTCAGGTATACGATAGATTCTATTGGGATCATCTCACTAAATTGTAATAAGAGCTTCACAAATTGTTTGGTTTCTACAGCTGGAGTTTTCGGCACGACAGAGATACTGTTGCAGACAAGAATGAGGGGAATTGAGCTCTCAGAGTCTCTTGGATGTGGAGTGAGTTGTAACGGAAACACCGTTGCGTATATGGCCGGAAGCTCGGCCCCGCTGAATGGTTACGGATTAGGGAAGAAGGAATTCTCTCAGGTACCTTTCCGAGATCGGCCAGGTCCGTCGATCACATCCTATATCACGTCTTCGCTCGGTTTTACCATCCAGCCAGCCATTCTTCCCAATGTATATCCTCACCTGCTTTTCAAAGGAATCGTTACGTATGGATGGCCGAGCAGTGTTTGGTTCTTTCATGGGATTATCGACAAGATTAAGCATGTTATAGGCATGAAATCAAGCCAAGCAATAGCCCTCAATGCTATGGGATATGATGCAGGTGATGGGAAGATACAGTTAGAAGAAGGCACAGAAAAGATCTGCTTCAATGCGCCCCGTGATCCTCTGTA
>SOPF01028467.1:0-43154 GCA_012979155.1 Hypericum perforatum
AATTTCCTCTTGAATCTAACTCTTGTGCAAATTATCGTTCGGATATTAAGGAGACAGTTGCCCTAAAATTTAGATTGCATGAAATTGCCCGTGCAACTTTTAATCATATTTTCTTCCCTTAAATTTACTATTAGCCAGCTCCAAGTGTTTGTTTTTCTTCTATTGTTAGAAATTATTTGGTATCTACGTCATGCATAAATCGGGATTAATCGATACAGGAGTTAACGACGTGGACATAGACATGGAGATGCAGAAAGTAACAGTGATGGGCTGGGCTGACCAGGATAAAATTATTAGAACAGTTAAAAGGACGGGAAAAAACGTGGAGATGTGGCCTTACCCTTACAATCCCGAGTCCAACTATTACCAATATTGCTACAACAATAGCAACCAACGACCGGTCGTCTCTGAAACCCGACCGGTCACCTACTATTTCGCAGGTGCAAAGACCAGTTCCAAGAAGGTCTCCTACGGTTATGAGAATAACCAACAATATAATTACAACGGCAAGGACCAGAAATATAATCACCACGGCAATTATTACCCCTACAACGAGGACCGTCATGGGTATTACCAGAGGCCAGCTTATGCGACAATGGTTGATGAACAGGCTAGTTCCATGTTCAGCGACGAGAATCCTCATGCCTGCTCAATTATGTGATCAAATATAAGAACGAGTACATCGATGGAGGCCAGGCCAAGTACATATCTAAACAAGAAGGGGTCCGAGATTCTGCAATACATGCTTAGCGATTCGGTTACCCTCCCTTTAATTATGACTGTGTAATCTTATTAATAGATTGTGTATTGGGTCAATTAGTTTAGATTTTCTTTTTTTATGTGTAACTGTAATATGGTCATAGATGATTAATCTATCTTTGGTGAACACAATCCTACTATGATTGCACTTAATTTTTAGCTAACTGTGCAGGTGTGCTATATATTATACCTTAATTAGTAGCCCTTGTTTTATTTTTGTCCACCTTCCTTTTGACGCAGAGGATTCGATGTACTCGAAATGTGGATCTGAGCATGAGTCATTAATACATATATCTCGTGATTGTAGATTTTCTAGGGTGGTTTACCATATTTTGCTACTACACCCCTCTATCACTTCTACACTAAGACATATTAGCGACGCTAGCTCTGGGCCAATATTTTTGATATTACTATTCTCACGGATGGCCCCCCGTGGACGATTACTTATGTCACTGCCTATTGGTAGCTCTAGAGATGGCAAAATAGATCTGTGTTTTGGCTTGGCACCATCTCGGGGCACCCCTTCCTTTATTTCTTTGCAAGCACATGAGTTTGCTTGTGTCTATATGTACCAGAATACTCCATTACCACCTTGGTCCTAGGCTTAGAGCGGACTTGGGAGCATGGCTTTCGATGAGTCTAGGTAGAGGTTGACTCATCTCTGGCTATCTTTTACGTGGGACGTGATGTTGACCGAGCTCACCCTCTAGCAATTATAATCTTGAGGGCACGAGAACTCTTAGAGAGGAGGTGAGAGATCTTAATCAAGAATACTTGACGAGAAGGCAACCATCTAGCATAAGTCCTCTCAAAGCATGCCTTGGAGATTGACTTTGATCATGTTCATTGTGTTGTTCATTTTATTTTTTGTCATGATATTTACCTAGATGACTTGCGAGGTATTAGTTTTAGTAGATGTACTCATGCAACTCATGATGATTTATAAGAATCTGTTGCTATATCAATGTACTCATTCTATTCTGCGAGTTTTTTCCATCAGGTTTTTTTGTTGGAAAATTTTATTGAGAACAACGATCGTAATTTTATTCGAGGGGATCTCACTTTTGAGGTCACTCATAATAGTTGGACTTGTTTTCTAGGTGAGGAGTGCACGACTTTCTTGATGATTTGAGTACTTTTGAGTAGTTTTTCTCTTTATGTTTTGTACATTGACATTTTTTAATCTTTATTTAAGGGTTTGATCTCATCTTTTCCAAAAATAAATAAATATACGAGATCAAATATGATTAAAAATTCATCTACATTTCTTCTTTCTTTCTTTTCATACCCTTTCAACTAATTGTGAACAAATAATATCATTTGGTTTAAGTTAAAGATGTTACCCCAAACGACACTAAATATGATAATAAAAAAAATTAAAGTAAAGCGATTCTATTTTTAGATAAACTTTAGCACTCTATATTTTTCCTAGAAGCAAATGAAGAATTGATTTCTTGTAACTTTCAATTTGTGTAAAAAAATCTACTGAATAAATATTAAATACTATTATATTTTATATGTTATATATTTTGATTAATATATAATTTGGGTGAAAAAAAAGACAGCGGAACCAACAAACATGGGTCCAGACTCCAGTCATATCCTGCAACAAATCCGCGCCTCGAGATAGATAACCGGAGCTCGCTTCGCGCTTTAACGTTGTCGTATCGTCAACTCCTTCTCTCGCTCTCCCTATAAGAATTAAGATATGGGATCACTAATACAAATACAAGCTTCTGGAATCACCCCGCGCTTCCTCAACCACCGCAATCTTCCTCCTTCCTCCGGTCCCTCCTCCTTCTCCTCCTCGTGTTCCTGCAACTCCTCCTCCTCCTCCTCCTCCTCCTCTTCAGGTAAAAATTTTTTTCTTGTTAAGCCGACGTGGAGATAGTTTTAAGATCAGTTAGATTTTGCTGACAGATTTTAGTTAGATTCGCGTCGGACGCTGGATTGAACTTGATTTCTTTGAAATTTGGGCCACGTGGAAGCGCGAAGCCGATCTTCTCTTTTGTGAGGTTGGGGAGGAAAACGGTTATGTTTTTTTTTTTTTGTGCGCAGGTGTGGGGAACGAATGGAAGAATCAAGGGATTAGGGCTCGAGGTATGAATACCACCACTACTATGGATAATTTCGAGTCTTCCGGAGGCGTCGGCATTGGGAGACGAGGCCCGGATCATCTTCTGGTTCTTGTCCACGGCATCCTAGCTAGGTTTGTACTAGGAGCGACAGGAAATGTTGAATGTGTGGACTTTGAACATGTTTTTGTGTTCGAATGCAAGTAGTCCTGGATTGTTTTGCTTGTAGTCGCTTGACAATAAATTTTAGCGGGATCGGAGTTGGTTTCGTTTGAGTTTGAAGTAATGTTCTTGGCACAGCCCGAGTGACTGGACCTATGTACAGGCGGAATTAAAACGGCGTCTTGGGAGGAATTTTCTGATTTATGGTAGGCCTGACCCTGTCTGTTCTAATTTCCGCTTTTACTTTTGAATGCTGCATTCAGTTACTGAGAGGTGATCGTGAATTTATTCTCATTTGCAGCCAGTTCATCCAACACGTTTAGAAAAACCTTCACTGGTATAGATGGAGCTGGAAGGCGACTGGCAGATGAGGTAAATCTGGAGTTCCTCGGAGTGTGATGTTTGAATTTGAACACCCATTTTGTTGAACTTCTAATGGTAAGAAGGTCATGTGGCCATTGACACTCTTGCTATGTTGAATCTCTTATACAGGTTGTGCAAGTTGTGCGGAAGAACGAAAGCTTGAGAAGGATTTCCTTTTTAGCTCATTCTCTCGGGGGGTTGTTTGCTAGATATGCCATCGCCATCCTGTATTCTAAAAACTCTTCAATATGTGTTCCATCCAATGGCCTTACCGTGCTACCAACTGAACATGCAGCTTCATCTAGACGAGGTACAATTGCTGGATTGGAGCCTATCAATTTTATCACATTGGCAACACCACATCTTGGAGTCAGGGGAAAAAATCAGGTTTGTTTATGTTTAGTGATAATGAAGAACTTACGCCAGCACTTTATCATAAACTGTTCTTAATATTGTAATTGCCTGATTTGCACTGTTCACCTCTGCTTTCTTGTTTCTTATTTTTGCTATTGTTTGTTGTCCAAGAACACCATTTTGGTTTGTAGAAATTAAAGCGATTCCTTAATTTTTCTGTTTAATTATAGTAGTATCATGAATATTGAACAGTTTACGAAACAGATTATCATGTAAGAGCTGATGGATCGACTGACGCTCAAATCATTTACGAATGCAAAGATCTCTAGTCATCGTCGCTGTCCCATTGCTTTGTGGACCATCCATAAGCTAAATATTGGAACTAGTCTTGCTAAAGCTTATAGTTAATCTCTGTGGTTAGTCTTCTGTGTGATTATGTTATTATGATGTATTCCATATTCTGATATTTAGAGTGAAATACAACTGAAAATTCATGCAGCTACTTTCTTGCTCTCAATATGTTACTGACTATAAATTTGTCGAATGAATCACTTGCGTTTTCATCATCTGTTATGCTGTCATTGTACCAGCTCCCATTTCTTTTAGGAATTCCCATCTTAGAGAGACTTGCTGCACCAATGGCTCCAATTTTCGTGGGCAAAACTGGTAGTCAACTCTTTCTCACTGATGGTAAACCGGACAAACCACCTCTACTCTTGAGGATGGCATCTGATTGTGATGATGGAAAATTTATGTAAGTCATAGTGGCTATCACAATTGAAACTGAAATGTTTCTGCTGACACTAATTTATTTTCTTTAATTAGTTTTGTATCATCTCTGCAGATCTTCCCTGGAGCATTTAAATGCCGTTGTCTTTACGCAAATGTCTCATATGACCGTATCCATTGTGTGCCATGATAATGTTTGGCTATTTATCTTGCAACTTTTGTATCACATAACCTAGTTGTCTTAAACCCCTTCACCATATGATTGAAATCCTTTACAATGGGCTTAGACATGGTTGGTTGGCGAACATCCTCCATAAGGAGAGAGAAGGAACTTCCTGTGGTGAGATAGATCCTTAGTTTGTCTTTTCGCATTGAAGTTTTTCTCATGGCATCTTCATCTCAATAATTACAGTCCTATGCATTGCAATGTATTTGTATATCAGTTCCAATATTATTCATTCATCATCATATTTTTTTGTCATAGCAGTACTATCTGCTGTGAAACTGTACAGTATTCTCTTGTCTATGATCCTACAAACAATGATTACTTCTGCAACTGTTTTTCTTTCGAACTAATGCTGTCAGAAGAAGAACGCAAACAATAATTCCATTTTTGTCGTGCTTCTGACTTTTGATGTCTGGATTAATAGCCTCCTCAGTGATCTTTAGATGGCTACGAGCATGTCGTAGACGTTGATTATTGCCCACCAGTCTCCTCCGAGGGTCCACATTTCCCTCCAGAGGCAGCAAAGGCCAAGAAGGCAGCGCAAAATGAACCCAACACTGAAAATACCAAGGAATATCATGAGATTGTTGAAGGTAACATCCAAGCTTTTTGCAACTTGCATTTACCTCATTGTTCTATCCCTTCTTTACACGGGATTGAATGACCACATTCAATTTGTTAACAGAGGAGATGATACGAGGCTTACAACAGTTGGGGTGGAAGAAAGTAGATGTCAGCTTCCATTCGACATTTTGGCCTTTCTTTGCCCATAACAACATACATGTACTACCTCTTAACTAATCCCATCTTAGCTTCTGTCTCATTCCTTTCCTTCTCCAACACATCTTTCCACATCAGGTGAAAAGTGAATGGCTGTACAATGCCGGTGCTGGAGTGATTTGCCATGTTGCGGAAAGCCTGAAGCAGCAAGAGTCCGCGTCAATCATCTCTGCTAACTTGTAGCCCGGTAGGTCCTCGCCTTTACCAAGCCACGTTGCGCGAAGCTTCCTACGCTTTTACTACACACGACATGATACATTTATTGTCTTTGTATCGTGCCGCAGCTCGCAGCCGAAACATAGGAACAACTTCGATCCTCAGTCCTGATCAATAACTTCACCAAAGGTTGCAGGAAGGATTTTCTACCTTCTAGATTAGGAAGAAGGAGAAAGAGGATGAAAAAAATTAAATTGTAAATTTTCTTAAAGCTTTAGGCCAACTTATAATTCATGGCTTATTCGGTGGACTTGGCCAGTCTCTGGATATTTTAAAAATTCTTCATAAAATGAGAGCAATAATAATAAGCAAAAGTTGTCAAGATGAGGATGCATGTACGTCAGGTGGTTCATCTAACGGATAAATATACATTCGCAAACTGAAAGTGTTAATACAATTGTTTATACCGACATCAGTTGGGTATTTCTCGAGGTAATTGTTTTAACTCAAATCGTGAATGACATCAGTTGGGTATTTCTCCAGGTAATTTTTTTTAACTCAAATCGTGAATGTAAAAGAATATTTCAGCGAGAGTCTTCTTTATTGAATTGACAATGAATATTTGGGCAACGTTATTTGAATCATCATATTCAAAATAGAATATTAAAATAGATATTAATAAAGACAGCTTTCTCAAAGATGTCATCGACTTCTTAAAATGTTAACTCATTTTATTGTAACTGTAGAAGCAAAAATGTACCTAGACATGAACTAAGCAATTCGCCTAACTGAAAACAGTTGCATCAGAATGAGAGGAGACTTCATTTCAGTGAACTGGCTTAGGCACCAAGGGAGATTGGCCTGGACGCCAAATTTTGCGCCAACCTCAAGAAATTTAAACTCAAGACCATCATTAATCTAATGAATCTCACCAACCACTTGTCATTCCTCTTGGAGGCACCAAGGGAGATTGGCCTGGACGCCAAATTTTGCGCCCACCTCAAGAAATTTAAACTGAAGACCATCATTAATCTGATGAATCTCACCAACCACTTGTCTTTCCTCAGTGCCCAAGTTGCAGGATGCAACAAATGGATCACCTTGCAGTTGTATTTGTACCAATAGAGTTTTCCTCCATGTGCCCTAACGTTACTTGAGCATCCATATTTTGATAGGTCCAAACCTGTCAATAAACTCCATTGCTTTATCTCTGAACGATACATCTCAATCGTGCATCCGGAACGGTGGTATGTAATTTGAACAACTCTCTACAGATAGTTGGCTAAAATATCAAATTGTCTCCCGTCGTGTCTATAGAAGGGCTCACAAACGAAACAAACTGTCCGATGCATATACGAATGATAAGGACTGTCCGGACTGCAAAGGGGAAGTTCAACGTGCTCCTTTGTGAAAGGGTTCACGATATATTAAGTGAGAGACTCCCATCTCGCTGCACACCAATAGATCGTTGCACGAGCATTCAACTTTGTGAATTGGCTGTTAAAAGATGGAACCGGGTTGTTTAGTACCTGCACAATCATTCGGATTTGCTACACCCCTCACGCGGAGGAGCTTGTCTTTCGGAGTATAATAATGTGAGAACCAAAGCAGCTGCGTGTTGAAGTCGGTTCCATATATTCTCACGATGGGTGATCAAAAAAACTTATTTGCAACTGTAATTAAAGTGATAAGCTAACTAGTAATTCTTTTCCAAAGAGAACCTTTTAGTTTTCAGTCACGGTACTTTATATTTTCAATAGACAATGCTGATGTAAATTGTTGGGCCCAGTCCACCATGTAGAAAATATCTACAAGGTGGTGGAGGCTTACATGTGTAGGAAGCCCAATTTGGGTCATATGTGGGCTAAGTGGCTCCTACTTCACATGCAAGCACCAGGGATATTTCTCTATAAATAGAGATCCCTTGGTGACCATTTTGAAGTTAGCCACTTAGAATACAGTCAGAATCAGAAATTGCAGTTTAGTCACTGAGATTTTCGATAGATTAACGAATAGTTACATTCGTGAAATCCGGGCATCGATTCATTGCGAACGTGATCGAACTTCGACCGACGACTCATTATCAACGATCTGGAAATACGCGGGATCACGCTACAACAAGTAAGCGGGATTTAATTAGCTTAATTCGTAATTAATTAAGTTTGATTAATTTTGTAATTATTTGTTAATTACGTACTCAAAACCAACAATCGGTATCAGAGCATGGTTTATAACCTGTTCTTATACGTTGATGGTGTTTTAATTCAAAGATTTGAGTTAAAAATCACGTTAATCATGATTTAGTTGTAAGTCAGATTGTTTTTGGACTTGATTGCAAAGTAATTTTGTCAATTAAGGACTGAATTGGATATTTGTTATTCGTTCGGGCTGATTTAATTTTTTCGCAAAAACCTTGGGACTAAATTGTAATTTTACGTTCCCAAATTGAAAATCGTAACCCTAAAATCCCTATTTTCGATCGAATCATTCAAACGCAATTTTTGGCCTATTCCGGCGAATTCGACGCCGGAGACCTAATCCAAAACACTCCTCTCTCCATCCTGAACACTCATACCTGATTTTCCCCTCGACGTCACCGGAATTGTGAGTTCTGGTAACCGGTTGCTTCGGATTTCACCGAAGGGTGATGACATCCGCGAAGGCAACTAGGGGCATGACGGTCGACGAGAGTCGGTCACGGCAAGTCGAACCCACCCAGTGGCGGGGAACGACTCGTCGCGGTATGCTCGCCGTCATAGGTAGAGGCCTCGGGCAATTTTTGATTTTCGGGGAGAGAGAAAAGAAAAAGGGTGGAAGGATGGAAATATGAAGGGCATTTTTGGTATTTCGAGTTTTTTTTTGAAATATCTTAAATATCCATGTGGAATATTTCACATCGATCACTGTGGTTTTAAATTGAATTTCAAATTAGTCCTTTCAGACATGTTTTTAATTCAATTAAGTCCCGAATTTTGATTTAAATTTGTTTTAAAGTCCTAATTCCTTTAATTAAGTCCTTTTCGGACATGTTTTAATTCGATTAAATCCCAAATTTTGATTTAAATTTGTTTTAAGTCATAATTTGGTACTATTTTGTTTTAATTGAATAAATTTGTTTTATTCGATTAAAACTCAAAATTATTTTAAGATTTTTTAAAAAATATGTGATTGTTTTAAAAGATCTAGATAAATTTTTAAAATATATTCCAAAAATTACTAGACATAGCATGAATCACACGATGGATCATCGGAAGATTGAAAATTTAATTTTCAATCTTATTTTGGAGAAATATGTGATTTGACCCAAAAATTATCTTGCATTAGTTGCTAGATAACGATGTCCACCTAGAGTTATCCGAACATTGACACTGAGTCTTTGAGACAACGTGTAATGTAGAGGTATTTATCGCCTTGGATACCCAAAGATAATATATTCATGCTAGTTGAACATATCAATACAGTGCATAAAGATATGCAAGATGCCATTTGTTTTGGTGATTACATTTTTTGGGGAGGATTGACCAGCAATGTTTCATAACTTGCTGACGACCTTTAAAATCTAACAAGGCATGAGTAGTCTTTGGAATTCCCTAGTGTAGAACCATAAGGTTGCTCTTGTCATGTTTTTGAAGCATTTAGGGCATAAAGGCCTCTTAAGGGAGATACGTCCCCCTACTATGTTGAAATTGAGAAACAGTTTTGAGATAACTCATTACTCGACTAAGGAATACACTTATGTATTTCCTTCGGTATTGTTCAAATAGATTTTGGACGCTAGTTCATTCACTGTGGTGAACCTTGGGAGTCCAGCCATTGTATGTTAATATGTCATCATGTTAAAGTCTAATGAAACTGATCCAGAAATGGATCTAGATTCTAAGATTTGAACTCCAAGACACCTTTTTAGGGTTTGATGTGTGATTAGGTTTGCACTGTCTAGTGTATTTTCCTTGTAGATACTCTATTTTAGCAGAACACTTTTGCACAATAGGTTTTGTACCTTTTTTGAGTTTGTTTGTACTTTTGTTTGTACAACCTCAGATATGTGTGAAAGTTTGTAACAAATTTTGTACTTGTTACTTATGTAATAAGTTTTGTACTTATTGTATACTTGTATTTTTGTATGCGTGTTTATATGTACAAAAACATTATTTGAATAAATAAATTGTGCTTATTTTATGGGTTAATTACCCTCATGTCCCTATACTATTGACGATTTTATAATAGGGTCCCTGTATAATTTGAATAAGATATAAGGTCCCTATGTTATAACGAAATATTGGCATAAGGTCCCTGACTTAACCTTCGCTGACATCATCAATTTTTTTTTCATTTTTTTAACACTGAATTGACCAAAATACCCTTAAGCCAAAAATTAAAAAAGGACCCAAAAAACAAAATAAATCATGAATAGTAGAAGATAACCCCACAACCTCAAACGACCCCCTCCTCTTCTTACTCCCAAGTCCACCCTCGTAATCACTCCCCTCATTCTAGAAGACGACTCGCACCTAGCTCCCTCATCGTCAGCTCTCCCTCTCAACAAGCTCTTCGTCCTGCCCGAAACAGAGCTCCCACTTGACGAGCCTTCCATCACTGCCAGGGTGTTGATGGGCTCTAACATCGTCCAACAAAATAAATTTGCCATTCTAAGAAACCCAAATCTCGACTACCACCAAACTAATCGACGGCAAAAAAAAGGAAAATCTTAGTCGACATCGGGTCCCAGAACATTGAATTTGCCACTCTAAGAACTAATCAACGGCATCCTCAAACAGGTTAGGTTCGGACACGTGAACCCCTTGCAAGCCCTTAAGTTCTTTTACTACACCGGTAAGTGATTGGGACGACTTTGGGCTTGGCGAGGGCATTATCCTTGTCAGAGACATTCTGGGTCGGCGAGGACTTTGGGTTTACTGGGATCGTTCTTCTTCTTGTCCTTTGGTCTTCTGGGTTTGAGTGGGTGATATCGGTGAGCTCGGAGAGCTTAGCAAGGGTGTCGTCTGGGTTTAAGTGGGTAATGTCGGTAAGATTCAAGGGCTCTGGTCGGCGATGAAGTCTGAATGAAGAGAGAGAGAGAGAGAAGATGAAGAAGATGATTCAAAAAAAGAAACCCAGAAGCCACAGAGTTAAACCCTGAAAGCCGTCCTCGTGAGAGCCCCAAAAATTGAGGTTGAAGACGATGGGTTAAGATGATTCAATTTTTTATTTTGTTTTTTGGGTCCTTTTTAATTTTTGCTTAAGGGTATTTTAGTCAATTTAGTGTTTAAAAAAATTAAAAAATTGATGATGTGAGCGAAGGTTGAGTCAGGGACCTTATGCCAATATTTTGTTATAACACAGGGACCTTATATCTTATTCAAATTATACAGGGACCCTATTATAAAATCGTCAATATTACAGGGACTTGAGGGTAATTAAATCTAATTTTATTCATATGCCACTTGAGTTTGCTATATGTGAACTTTTTTATGACTTAGTTGGAGATTAAATCTTGAATGGTAATGGGAAGCACTCTAGCGACCTACTTTGATTTTGAGACTAATCAAAGACTATGTGTCATTAAAGTTGTGAGATTATAGTAAACTGGTTCATATTGCCCAAATCAAACTTTCGATGTGTTCTTTTATTTTAAATTCCTTATAGAGATGTCAGTTTCTTTTAGAGCATGAAAATCTAGTACATGTTAGAAGAACAAGAGGTTTTCAAGCTAGTACATGTGATTTTATTAGAGCCTGATGTAGGCAACACTGTACAACATAAGCGTGATATTCATGCCTATGTTGTTTGGATAGAAAGAACTCCGTTGCACATTTTATATTGCTGAGTTTTATGATGGATAATATCAAAAGGCAATTTCGTGTTTATGAGAACGTGAAAGAACTTTGGGATGCCCTCAAATTGATATTTGGGAAGTTTTCTGTGTTGAAGCTTTATGCTTTGATAATAAGGTTTGATACCTTTAAGAAACATCCTAATATTCCTATGTGGAAATTTTTGAGGATAATGTCCAACATGATTAGTAACCTGGCTGAGGTTGGCAACGTACTTAGCAGTGAGCAACAAATTCAAGTTGTCATCTGTTCCTTGCCTCTAAGCTAGGAATAGATAAAGCTGAACCTTACTCATTTCCAATTACCTAGTAACGTTTAAGGATGTTACTAGGCACCTTGAGTTAGAAGAAAATTGTCTTCTTCCTACAAAATCTTATTCCGAAGTAAATTTGATTAATTCGAATAGCTTCGGAAAAAAGAAAGAAAAAAGGAAAGAAAAGAGTAAGGGTTCCCAAAATCCAAAGGGTGATAACTTAGAACCCAAAGTAGATAGCTTTAGGGCTATGTAAAGAGGCAGTTTAATATTTCTAAGGTGAAATAATAACTGTCATAAGAAAGGATATTTTGTAAGAGATAGCAAGATACTTAAGTAAGTACATTTAGTCTCTAATATAAATGAGATTAATGTATCTTCTTGTACCTTTCTTGTTGAATCGCATTCTATGTGAGTGATAGATTCATGAGTAATAGACCATTAAGCTAGAGATCATAGTTCATTTGCAGAATATTGGTAATTGCCGACTGGAACAAAGACCATTTTTGTTGGTAATAACTTGTTTGTAGATATGAAGGATCTGAGCACTTGTGTATTACACCTTTGTGGTGGACGTGCTCTATTTTTGCATGATGTGTTGTTTTTTCCAGATATTCATTTGAACCTGATTTCTGTATCTACTTTGATGTCTTTAGGTTTTTTCAGTGCCATATGAGAATGACATTGTTAGGTTGTATTTGGATAATGCCTATTATAGCCTTGGTTATAGATCGGAAAATTTGTTCATAATGGATTATGATCCTAGTGAATGTAACTCCTTAGTCACTAGCATAAATTTGTCGAAAGATGATATTAAGCTATGGCATTCTGGACTAGGCCATGTGGGCCAAAATTACTTAAACTATCCAGCTAAGGCTGGATTGTTAGGTAATATAGAAAAATCTATCTTACCTAGATGCATTTCTTGTCTGGAAGGAAAGAGTACAAGAAAACTTTTTGGTACTAGCGCTAGAACTGAATTTTTATTTCAATTAGTCTACTCTGACATATATGGTCAAATGAATGTAAGGGCTGGCTGCACATAGTGCATGTCACTTCATCACCTTTATTGACGACTATTTGTGATATAGTCTGATATACCTGATTTCTCATAAGTCAGAGGCATTAAGTTGCTTTATGACATACATGAATTTTGTTGAGAATCAAAAGGATAGAAAGATAAAGGCTTTGTGAACTAATCACGGCCGTGAATATCTTTCTGATGAATTATAGGGCACTTTATGTTGAGAAAAGAATTGAACATTAGTTGTCCATTCCTTGTACATCCCAATAGATTGGGGTTGCTGAAAGAAGGAATAGAATCCTTCTTACATGGTTAGATCTATGATGGCAGAGACAAATTTGCCAATATGGAGATGTGCTCCTAACTGACATATATATTCTTAATCATGTATCTTCTAAGTCTGTTACTACCATCCCTTATGAAATATGGATAGATTGGTAACCCGATTTATCCTATTTTAAGCCATGGGGGTATGCATCCTACGTCAATTCTACCTCAAGTACTTTTGGTAAATTAGGACCGACAGGTAGAAAAAGTAACCTTATAAGGTATTTTGAAATATCTAAAGGATACAAGTTCATAAGTGAACTGGACAATAGATAAGAAATAGAATTTGAATTATATAATGTCATGTTTTTTGGGAATGAATTTCATGAACTGAGAAAGGTTAGTGAAAACCTTGATCTCTATGAAATAGTTGAGCCAGAGCTTTTTGGACTCCTTCTTCCGAGTGGGAGAATTGAGACAGAAAGTTGTGACTTTCCATCTCAACAAGGTCCGAATGAAAGTTCATCTTAGTCCTGAAAGGCTCATAATTTCCTATTCTAGTTGGAGTATGGAATTTTTGCCTAGTATTAGTACGGTTCTTGGATACGATGAATATATGAGAGATGTTTATCAGAATCAGGAATTTCATAGGTCTAGTAGAACTAGCATACCATGCCAATGATTTGATATCGAAGGTAAGGCTAATGCGTACTTGGTATCACTGAAAAAGATTGGTGATCCAAGTGAAGTTCTTCTAACCATTTTTTAGGATAAAGATGAGCCAGAAATATGTCTGGTACTCTGTCATCTATACGAAAGGTTAAGTAGATTAATGCGATGGAGGAAGATATGTCTTCTATGACCTATAATTAGGTTTAAAATTTAATTGAACTACCTAAGGGACGTATGACTATTGAGAATAAGTGGAATCTCATAGTCAAGCACAATGCAGATGGAAGTGTCGAAAGATACAAAGCTTATCTGGTTGCATAGGAATTCAAGCAATAAGCAGGAATAGTCTATGAGGAGACTTTTACTACTGTTGTTAGATTCACGTCCATTAGGATCATTTTGGCTATGGTTGCTAAAATGAATCTAGAATTACATCATATGAATGTATAGACTGCTTTTCTCTGTGGAGAATTGGATTAAGTAATCTATATGATTCAACCTGAGGGCTACATCCAAAAAGGCTACAAACAGAAGGTTTGCAAATTGAATAAATTAATTTATGGCCTTAAGTAATAATCTAGATAGTAGTATATTCATTTTCATAATACTATCATGGAAAATAATTTTATTGTGATTCACAAAGATCACTGTGTATATGTTAAGCGATCAGGTAAGAATTTGTCATCATCACTTTGTATGTTGTTGACATACTCTTGGTCGTAAATAACATAGGACTACTTGTCGAAATCAAAGTTTGGTTTTCTTCTAACTTTGATGTGATAGACATGGGTGAAGCTGATTACATACTCGAAGTTGTAATTTTGGGAAATCATTCAAAGAGGACAATGTCTCCTTCACAAGAGACGTCTATTCGTAAAGTAGTAGAATGTTTCAATTGTGATCATAGTAATCCAAAGTATGTCCTATTAGTGAAAAGTCATAATTTGTTTAAGGTTTTGTGTCCAATTATGACTAAACAAATAGGGAATATGGAAATAATTCCATGTGCCAATGTAGTTAGTTGCTTGGTGTACGCAATATTGTGTATGCAACCTGATATTTGCTGTGCTATTAGCATTGTAAGTAGATATCAATAGAATTTAGGCAATGCTCACTAGAAAGATGTCAAGAGAATTTTAAAATATTTGAATGCTACTACAGAATGCTCATTGTGAGTATTCTGTGACAACCAAGTTGTTATAGCTTATACAAAGGATCTGTGTTTCCATTGCAGGGCTAAGCGTAGAGTTACTAAATTTCATTAGAAATTAAAAAAAACTCTAAAAGATTGTGTATGAAACATATATTTATGCTAGATATGATTATAGATCCTATGACCAAAGCATTATCTCGAAAAGTGTTTGAGAAATGTGTAAAGTTATTAGGTTTACTACAGTTTCATTTATAAATAAGAATTTTTGTTTTTGGCAATATGAACACCTTGCGTAATATGTCAGACAAAAAAGTAGTCCACTTACACGGGTGTTTACCTCAGTGAGAGTCAAATGTGTTGATTCTTGATTGAGATGAGGCAGCTGTTGGATATTTTAGATGTGCAATATCCTACGACGATAATGCTATCTTGCTAAGAGAGCAAGATTTGTTATGGGATGCAGTAATGAGTTACTGCATTGGATCTTTTGTAATCCTATGATAAGAATAAGTGGAACTTATCATACCTTCTGTCTTAAAACCTAGAGTTAAGCTAGGCTACGACTCTAGTATGGTGTTAATTGACATGTGTTCTTATAAAATAAAATCCACACCATAACACAAGAATAAGTATCTTGTGTGCTGTTCGACCACCGGATGGGATGAAAATGTTCATTGATTTCACAATCCCTAGTGTGAGACTGTATTTTGAGAACTGTGGGTTCCCGAAGTTTGCCCTTAAGATCTTAAACATATTCTGGAAGTATTATTTAGTACTGCTAGCTTAGTTAGTCCATGAAAAGGTTATGACATATTGATTCGACCTGGCAAGGCTAATTAGAAAAGCAGGTTAAATTATTACGGAAAGAATATAGTTAAGGGAGAAGGAACTCTATCCATCACATTTCGAGATTCGTTGTTCAGGTATACCAGTTGTATTGAAAAGTACAATAGTGAACACGAATAAAATTGTTTGAAATCATAGTGTGAACAATGGAATGTGACATGAGTCCTAGGGAAAAAATATACTTTATTATATGTGAGATGTCGAGATGCTACTATTCAGTTAGCTCATGTGTCGGTGCTTCTAAATTTTGGCTCAACAGACTCGACGTGTGATGGTCGTACGAAATCTTATAAGTCATAATCTGTACATTGTTGAATGTGGTCAATGATGAATGAGTGTTATATTTGTGGTCTTGTGCCCACTTTGCATCCATTATAGATTGTGATCAATAATGAATAAGTGGGAGACTGTTGGGTCCAGTCCACCATAAAGAAAATATCTACAAGGTGGTGGAGGCTTGCATGTGTAGGAAGCCCAACTTGGGCCATATGTGGGCCAAGTAGCTCCTACTTCACATGCAAGCACCAGGGATATTTCTCTATAAATAGAGATCCCCTGGTGACCATTTTGAAGTTAGCCACCTAGAATACACTCAGAATCAGAAATTTTAGTTTAGTCACTGAGATTTTTGATAGATTAACAAATAAGTACATTCGTGGAATCCTGGCATCGATTCATTGCGAATGTGATCGAGCTTCGACCAGTGACTCAGCATCAATGATCCGGGACTATGCGAGATCACGCTACAACAAGTAAGCGGGATTTAATTGCTTAATTCGCATTTAATTAAGCTTGATTAATTTCATAATTATTTATTAATTACGTGCTCAAAACTGGTAAGGTCACTAAGATGGTCCTGTATAACCTAGGGAGATTATGTTTAGAATCACCTCCAAGAGAATATACAGATGATGACAAAGAAACGGTTATTCCGTACGAGAGAGAGAGAGAGAAGGATAAGCCACCTGGCCACAGAATATCTTTGTTAATTCTCCATGCCAATCCCCAGCTGCCTTTTTAGGTATATATACAACTCATCCCTAGGTCAGGCTGTCTACCTACAGAACTAACTACTCACCCAAATGGGCTTACTACTGGCCTCCGGCCCAAACAGGAAATAAAGGAAATAAAAGTCATTGGCCTCGGGCCCAACAGCAAAAATAAAACAAAACATAAACAACCCAACAATCCCTTCTTCTCCCAAAGACATGCAGATGATCGTCTTCTTCTGCTACTCCTTATCCGACATGCATCACTGCCCTCCGCTTGAATTCCTTGTCCACAAGGAACTGTGAGAAAAATGGAGCTTTAGTGAGTGATATTCTTCCCAGGTTGCATCTTCTTCGGCTTCACCAACCCACTGGACTAAGACTTCGGTCGCCACGTAATTCTGGAGCTTCACCATCCTCCTTCCCAGAATTTGAAGGGGTTCTTTGGCTGGGAACAACGCCGTCAGAATGGGAACTACAAACTCAGGTACCGGCCCATGAAACCTCTTCAATTAGCTAACATGAAAAGTCGAATGGATCCGAGAGGATTCCAGTAACTGAAGTGTGTAGGCAGTCTTACCTTTCTTGTCTGTGACTCGATATGGACTATAGAAGCACGGGGCGAGCTTGGCCGATTCACGTTCCTGGACTGACCATTGTCGATATGGTTGCAGCTTGAGCAGGACCAGATCCCCCAATTTAAACTCATGATCGGTACGCCTTTTGTCTGCTTGCTGCTTCATCCAATTTTGAGCTCTCTGTAGGTGGAACTTTAATAACTTGAGATTCTCTTCTCTTGCAACCAAGCTTCGGTCCACAGCCTCAACAGGGGAATCGTTAGCGAAGTATGGGAGGTGTAATGGAGGTACAGTCTCGTAGAGTGCTTCAAACGGGGAGACTCCCGTGGCTATATGGTAATTCGTGTTGTACCAGAACTCCGCTAGATGCAGCCACTTGTTCTAGTCGTGCGGCTTCTTATGCAACATATACCGAAGGTATGTTTCTAAGCATCTGTTTATGACTTATGTTTGCTTATTTGTCTGGGGGTGATAGGCAGTGGACATCTTCAGCTCGACCCCCTGCTGTCGAAACAACTCCTGCCAAAATTGGCTTAGGAAAATTGTGTCTCTGTCACTTATGATACCTTTGGGTAGACCATGCAACTTGTGATGTTCAGCATATATAGATTAGTAACTGTCGCAGCTGTATATGGGTAACGTAGTGCGAGGAAGTGAGCATACTTGCTTAACTTATCCACCACTAGGATGGTCGTGACTCCATGCGACTTAGGAAGCCCTTCTATAAAATCTATGGAAACAACTTGCTACACCTTTTCCGGAATTGGCAAAGGCTGCAGTAATCCAGGATATGCCGAATTATCGTATTTGCAAACTTGACAGGTAGTACACTCTCATACATAGTTTCTCACGTCCTTCCTCAGCCCTTTCCAAAACAGAACCCTTTTAAGCCGCTGAGTTGTGGCATTCACCCCCGAATGTCCTCCTAGTGAAGTCTCATGGTACAGCCCAATCAATTTCTTCTGCAACACTGAATCGGGTCCAACCACCATCTTTCCTTTCCTAAGTAGTTTGTCCTGAACCCATGCATAGTGACCTTCCTCTGTAGAACCAGCCTACAACTTGCTAATGACTCCCACCAGATTTGGATCCAAGGAGTAACTTGCCTTGATCGCTTTTGTAAACTCCTCTACTGCCACTATTGATAATGCCAATACTTGGGGCTCGTCTAGAGGAATGCGAGATAATGCATCGGCTACCCGGTTATCCGCTCCTTTCTTGTACTCAATAGTGTAATCATACCCCATTAGCTTAGCTAGTCACGAACATTGGCTTGCTATAGAAAGCTTCTGACTGAGTAAATATTTTAAGCTTTTGTGATCGGTTTTAATGATAAAACTCCTGCCGACTAAATTTGCCATTTGGTAACCACAAGTACCACCGTGCAGAGTTCCTTCTCGTACACGAATAGGGCCTGGTACCGAGGCCCCATGGCCTTACTGTAGTAGGCAATAGGGTGCCCTCTCTACATAAGCATGGCGCCCACTCTAATGTTTGACGCATCAGTCTCCAAGATGAATGTGAGTTAGAAGTTGGGCAGCACGAGAACAGGGGCCGTAGTCAAGGCTGCCTTTTAACTCGTGAAAGGCTTTCTCAACTTGCCTGTTCCACCCGAATACATCCTTCTTCAACAAGTCTGTGAGTGGCTTACTGAGTAGTCCATACCCTTGAATGAAATGCCTATAATACCTGCACAATCTTAAGAACCCACGCAGCTACTTCAGAGTGGTAGGGGTCACATAGTTCTTCACATCGTGAATCTTCTGTGGGTCTGTGGCTACCCCCTGACTTGAGATAACATGTCCAAGGTACTCAATAGCAGCCGCCCCAAACTTACACTTTCCTTCCTTCGCATAGAACTGCTCCTTTCTTAAAGTTTGAAACACCAACTCCAAGTGCTGCAAATGAGCTTCCCAAGTAGAGCTGTAGATTAAGATATCATCCATGAAGACCAATATAAACTTCCTTAGAAAAGGGTGAAACATATCATTCATCGCGCCTTGAAAACTTGCGGGTGCATTAGTCAACCCAAACGGCATTACTAAAAACTCGTAGTGTCCATCGTGAGTTCAGAATACGGTTTTGTGCACATCCTCCTTATCCATCCTGATTTGATGATAACCAGACCTCAAATCTACCTTCGAAAACCAGCATGTGCCACCCAGCTCATCTAACAACTCCTCCACGATGGGAATGGGATACTTATGCTTGATGGTGAGATTGTTGAGAGCCCTATAATCAATGCAAAACCTCCATGACCCATCCTTCTTCTTCACGAGCATGACGGGGGAAGCGAAGCTACTCACGCTAGGTTGTATAACCCCCGCTTGCAACATCTCTTGAATCAACTTTTCCATTATGTCCTTCTGAACCGTGGACTGCTTGTACAGCCTCAAGCTCACGGGCTGGCTTCCTTGCTTCAAAGAAATTTTGTGCGTCAGTTGTCTTTCCGGTGGCAACCTGGTAGGTACCTGAAAAAACATCAGTAAATTTCATTAGCAAAAAACCCAGGCTGTCTCGCCCATTGTCTGTCATCTTCTTTTCCCCTTCTCCCAATTGGTATAGCTCCGCTGGCCTTTCTTGGGGGTGAAACCTCAGTAGAGCAAAGTTGCATTCCACCACCTCCGATTTCTCCTCGTTCACTGCGAGCAACTTAAACATTTGTAGAGATGAACACTGCTTCAGCTCTCCTTTCATCGTGCCACGGAGTACCACTCTCGAGGCTCCTACTCGAAACTCTATTCGCAAGAGCTGAAAATTCCACTTAATGTTCCCTAACTTCTCAAGCCACTGCATCCCCAACACCATGTCATAGCAACTCAGGGGCAGTAAAAACACATCTGCCTTGAACTCTTTATCTTGCATCTTCCAGGTAAAGTCTCGGCTCACCAAAGCACAATCCACCTCTCCTCCATCAGCCACCCACACCTTCATCATACTGCAACGCTCTAGCCGACAACCCAACACCTTTGCCATGGCTGAGTTCACAAAATTATGGGTATTCCCAGAATCTATGAGGATCAGTAGTTCTTTACCCCATGCACACCCGCGCACCTTCATCGTTCGAAAACTTTGTGGTGTCGTTCCCGTCATAGCATGGGTAGAGATAACCAAATTTTCTTATGAGTCTTCCTCCTCCTCACATAGTAATAGCTCTTCCACTGCTGCGTCCATCTCATCTTCCTGGTCTTCTACTTCTTCAACAAAGTACAACCTTCCCCTGCACGAGCACCTATGCTCTAGGATGTATTTCTCTAGGCACCAATAACATAAACCTCTAGCTCTCTTTTCATTAAAATCAGCTCGATTTTTGAACTTATCGATTGGTTGTAGGGCATTCTGGTGGGATGATTAGGGTGTGGAGGTCGCCGGGTAAAGGAGTTTTTGTGGCTCATGTGTGATGGTGTGAGTTGGATTTGGTCTATAAGGTAGTTTATAAGGGCGATAGGTTAGGCTGTAGAAAGTGTGGGTATAGGATATGGCCTTCGGTTATTGGGTAAGAGTGGGGGCTTAATGTGTTCTTTGGTTTTTTTTCTAGAGATAGTTGTAATTTTTTTCTTGCAAACGGGCTAGGCTAAAGGCTTGGGTCAGGGTGGTGGGATGGAATAGCTTAACTGTTAAGGCAATTTCTGGTTTTAGGCCCTTTAGGAATAGTGCAAGAGCATGAGCTTGGTCCAGATTAACACGGCTTAGCAGCGTTTGGAAATGACTTTGGTAGTCCAACACCGTTCCCTCTTGTACGCAGTCAAAAAGCTCTTCAATAGGGTGTTCATGCATCACATCAGTGAATCTCGCCTCTACTTCTAACTTAAATTCCTCCCAACCCAACTCTCCTTCTTTAGATCGAGATTTAAGAAAACCATGGTACCATTCCAAAGCTTCCCCTTCCAAATGTATAACCACCAACCTCATCACGTGAGCCACCTATACAGCCTCCATGGCAAAATAGTGTTCACACTTTATAAGCCAGCTACGCACATCTTCCCCATCAAACCTTGGAAAGTCAAGTTTAGGGTTCCTTGAAAACATGGGTACATCTCTGGTTGTGAGTGGACGAACTTCGGCAGTAACTCGCACGGGTTCGGGCCTGACCCGCGAAGTATCTCCAACTTCTGTCTGTGGAGTTGCGGCTTCTCTTCCCTCCGCCTGGTGGTTGAGCTGATGGGCCAAGTTTTGGTTTTGCAAGCTGAGAGCTGCGATGGAGCTCTCTAGTTCTTCTTGGCGACCCGTTAACAAGGCTAAAGCCTTGGCTAAAGCCTCGCTCTGTTCCCGTCGAGCATTCGTTGCCTCCTGACGCAAAACGGCTAACTCCTCTAGTAACTTCTCCGCGACTTCCTCGTTCTGCATCGTACCCGACGCCACCGTGAGCTCTGATACCAACTGGTAAGGTCACTAAGATGGTCCTGTATAACCCAGGGAGATTACATTTAGAATCACCTCCGAGAGAATATACAGATGATGACAAAGAAACGGTTATTCCGTACGAGAGAGAGAGAGAGAGAGAGAAAAGGACAAGCCACCTGGCCACAGAATATCTTTGTTAATTCTCCATGCCAATCCCCAGCTGCCTTTTTAGGTATATATACAACTCATCCCTAGGTCAGGCTGTCTACCTAGAGAACTAACTACTCACCCAAATGGGCTTACTACTGGCCTCCGGCCCAAACAGGAAATAAAGGAAATAAAAGTCATTGGCCTCAACAAAACGAAACATAAACAACCCAACAGTTTCTTCTTCTCCCAAAGACATGCAGATGATCGTCTTCTTCTGCTACTCCTCATCCGACATGCATCAAAAACCAACATAAATGGTCCCAAGTTTGTTTGGTAATTGTCGGACACAATTATCCTTGGGATACCTTGGTGTGTGTATATATATATATTTGATCCACAAGAGAATATTCGGATCTTCCCGAATTTATCCAGAGGTAATTATCACCTTGTAACACTTCTGCTACAAAATGTATTTCCAGAGAGCTCCCTTTTTTTAGCGTAATCATTTTTGGTCAAACTTAATTCCTGTTGCCTTGACTCAAACCGATCTTCTAATTGAACCATTTTTGGTCAAACTGATTTCCTGTTGTGTCGACTTGATCGTTTGGTGTTACGAATCCAAATGGGAATTAGGGTTCCAAATGATAATTAGTAGAAATTGGTTAGAAAGATGATAGGTAGAAGAGAGGGAGAGGGAAGGAAGAGAGGATATAATTATGAAAGTATAGAGAATCAATAGAATTGATGATAATTATCTATTATAAATAATTACTACAAGCACTACTAGCCTACTACTTATATTATGGAGTTTTACTTTTACAACATAGCCACTGCTAATGGTTATATCACTACAGTACTAAGTATCTTACATTTGGTTTGGTTAATATTTGGTTTGGGGAGAAAGTTATTTTAATTGAACGACTTTTGGTCTGACCGATCACTTGGTTTGGGGTTCGAGGATGTTCGGTTTTTGCGGCGGGGAAGTGTGTTGGTGTTTATGTGTTTGTAGATGGTTTCAGGAAAAAGGTTTACTATTTCTACTTGGCGGAGTTCAAATGGCGATGAGAGAAAGAAGTTGTCGATATGTGAAGGGGACACCACTGGCTTTGTGGTGTTGTTTGAGTAACTGGGCAAGCTCGATGCTTATAAATTGTAATGGTTGATTAGGAATTGCGATGTTGTCTCGATTTTCTTCTTTATTGTATTTGTATAGCTGACAGACAGTGTTTTATGATCAGTTAGTTCATCCTCCCTTTTTTTCAAATAATTTAATTGTAATAATGAATGATAAGATTGTTGCTGTGACAATGCTTATGCCTTAATCTCGAGATATATGTTGATGATTGATTATTTGCACCTAATTGTATACTTCTGTGGCTTGTGGTTGTCACGTAATGCTGGGAAGTAGGTACTCTGGAAGTAAGGTTACAATTGCGCTGGTGGTGCTTGTTTGATTAAATTAATCGTTTCTGATCTAAATCCCTTTTTACTCCCTTTGCAGGCAGCTTCGTCCACAGCTGAGACTGAATTGGCTCCTATACATCCCATCAGGCTGGGTTTGACCCTCGACTTCTCGGTGTTCTACTTCGAGATTTTGAACTCTCCTGAAAGGTTTTCGTACTTTCATCTGTACCTGTCTTTGCAGAGCAGCATTATTTCTTTCATTAATCTGTAGGACTATGTCACATGTGATATATATTGTCATATCAGAGTTAAAACCATGAGTTTGTGGTCAACATGCGTCGGTGCTCGATCGAGAAACAGTCGAGTGAAGGAACCAGCACTTTGTTTTGAAGCAATAGAACAAGCCTTTTTTTATGTAGGCCAGGCCTGGAAAGTAATGGCCATCCCAAGCTGAAGTTCTGATGGCTTCTTTAGAGGTCACCTTATAGGGTTTTTTAAAAGGATTTATTTTTAGCAGTTGCTTTTGCCTTTTTCATGTCTAATAGCATTTATCTTACTTCATAATCAAATACAATTGGACGCTAATGATTGGGAACATGTTGCTAATATTAATGGGTTAACTCAATGGATCTAACTCGAGACATCTGGTTTAGCGGCATTGCACAACTACAATTATGTCCCCCTATTGAAGGATGACCAAACACTTGGTATTTCTCAAAGGCGAGAGGCTCGGTTCCTCAAGTAGTTTCAACCACAGATTAACGTGGAAATAGTTTTTTGCCAGTAGGAAAAAGAAAGCCTAAAAATAGCAACGACCAAAATAGCACGACAGCAATCATCTATATAAAGGGGGTTATTTCGGGTCAATGCTTGGTCCTGTAAGGATTTAGAACAAGTGAAATAGAAGATCAAAGATAAGAACCAGAAGAAATGGCCAAGTTCCAAAACTGCGTTTTCCTTCTAGCCTCTGCTCTGTGCTTATTGTCCCTCGTCAGCTTGTCCGAAGCCGCGCACTTCACTGTCGAAGGCAAGATCTACTGCGACACCTGCCGTGCCCAGTTCATTACCCGGGTCAGCACATACCTTGAAGGTACGCATGTTCCAACACATTTTGTCGTCCAAACTACCCTATATTTAGACAACCGCGACAACTCTGCTCATAACTTGTTTCTTGCGGAATTGATGTCGCAGGTGCCACCGTGCGTCTAGAGTGCAAATCCCGCGAGAACGGAACCCTATCCTACAGCGCGGAAGGTGTGTCCTTGGCGGACGGAACCTATAGGATCGAGGTGGATGGCGACCACGAGGAAGACATCTGCGAAGTTGCACTGGCCAGCTCCCCCGACCCGGAATGCAGCGAGATCAACAAGGACAACTTCCTGAGGAAAGCATCCGCGGTTACCCTCACAACAAACAATGGCATGAGCAGCGGTGTCCGCTCAGCCAACCCACTTGGCTTCATGAAGAAGGAAGCTCTCCCTGAGTGTGTTCAAGTCCTTAAAGAGCTCGGGATGACACCCTCGGGGTTAGTCTAAGCTAAAAAGATGTATTCTACTTCTTTCTTTTGTTTTTTTCTTCTTCTTTTTGGAACTTTAAATAAAGCTATCTCCTTTCTCAAATTTTTATGTTGTTTTATATTATCTTAGTCTAAATGTAATTACCTTTTCTGTTCCATCGACAATCTTTTTTTTCTTTCCTTTTTTCTTATTTTATTGTTTTAAATATAAATAGTTGTAAATAAACCAACTTAATAGGTTTACATCAACACCAAGTTGATTCTTTTTTTTCCTTTTTGGTTTTATATCTTCCATCAATTTCAAATATAAAGAAATTGTCTCGTTTATCTCTTTTGGTATGCACTAAGATGCCTTGTCTTGGTTTATTTAATCAGTTTATTTTTTGTATTCCTTTTTTGTATGTCCTTTGAAATACTTAAATTATTTTTCTCCATGTATATAACACAGTGAATTTAGGACATTGTTTAATCATGTTTAGAAAGCTTCAATTGGTTTTTATGATGTAGTAAAGTCGGGTATGCTTTGGGATGTAATAACGGGTTGACCACATTTGACCCTGACGCATGTTGTTAGCCTTGAGGTGATAACATGCTCGGTGTCAAAACTGCCACTAAAAAGGATCTTCCCTTCCGGCACATAATTACTGTTTTGGTCGAAATTATTTTGTGCCTGGACATCTAATTAACCTACTAACTTAGATTCACATAATTGCAGTTAACAACGAACTGTAACGAATTAGTGAAGTCATTTGCAAAATAGATACAAGGCAAGAACTACAAATTAGTTACACTGTAAAGATTTTCAAGTATGCACAAATATGTTCCACAACCTAGCCCGCCTGCACCAACTCAAAACTTCACCCGCCATTACTTCCAATACCGGGCGGCATTCATTCGCTCCAGTTGTCATCATCTTCGTCTCCATCGTCGCTACCAACAGCCTGGAATTTGTTATAAGTTTAACAATGGTGCAATATTGAAAGGGTGAAAGGGAATAAGAAAGCGAATTCTCGAACCTGTCGGATCGCATTGGCCTTTTTGAGGATTGCAGTGACTTTGTCATTTGCAGGGCCTGATGACGCAAGTACTGGCTTAGCCGTCACCGTGCGTCTCAAGGCGAATGACTGATCAGACAGACAGCACAAGAAGTCACAGCTAGAACATAGCACCATGCTTCTATTCCAATTTTCATCACGTAGTTCATGTCCATATGCGAGAAAGAAGAAGATTGTGCAGAATGCCAAATTTCTCCCAAGGGGTATGCATATTATCAGGCACATGTTGTTTGAAATAGAAAAGGTGGAAATTGAGAACTTACTTTTGATCTGATTTGATGCAAGAAATCGTCATGTTGATCTGATTCCTTAATGTTTTCGGGCTGAAAGGCTTCCTTCCACGGCGCCTTGTGTTCGTCCTGCTTCAACACAAACAGAATCAGACACGAAAATGTAAATCCAAAATGGCCAATTAATTTTGTCCAAGTCTACTCAGGTTAATCAGATGGTTTCATACCTTGCTTAATCTAAACGAATGGGATTTTTCTTGAATTGGTTGTTTAGTAGCTAGTGCTGGCTTAGAGTTCTTCATCAGCTCCGATAGATCCCGTCCAGGTAGTACTTTCACACTTGTCTGGACTTCAGCAGTAGCAGGTTTTTGATCTTCAAACTCATCCAATGGGGCTTGTGAAACCCGCCATTGCGCTGGAGGTAAAGGCGGTGGTAAAGGGGCGCACTCTTTAGCTTGATGCGAGTGAAATTCATTTGTTGGTTGCGAGTTATCGCTTCCACTTCTCTTCGTCACAGAGCTCATGGAATCAAAGGTGGGAAGATCCAAAATAGAAGTCGATAGAGATGAATCTATACCATTTCCCCCTGCTTCTCTAGTCCTCCGAGATGGTGAGATTGATTCAGGTCCTTCAGATTCCCACAGTTCAGAATCTTCATCAGACTTGTGGCTGAGATAATCATCTGACATATAAGGCGATGATCTACAGAAGGTGTCATCGTCAGAGTCAGAAACCACGTCATGAAGTGCCACTGTATTATTCTCTGGGACCAACTGAAATGATGGAAACGCATCTCTGGCACTCCCGTTGCTATGACCGCTGTCAGGAAATTTCAGTTTCAATTTGGACGCATCGAAGCCATCAGCAGGGCGAAATGAGATTCGCATATGCTCAAGTGGTGGAGAAGAACTTGGCGAATCAAAAAGCAAGTTCCATCTGAACTTGTCATTGTATGATTTCCCAGAAGTAGCCTGCACTTTAGACCGGACATTTCCACTACCCTGCTCCTCGACATTTGTTCTCAAAGAGCTAGCTAACTCACTCTTACCATCAGACCCAAGAGAAAGTGTTCTGCGTAAACCACTGACAAGTCCAAACACTCTGAATGCGCTCTCGTCATTCGCTAGACGTGCTTCATTGGATGAACCTTTGATATCGGCAACACGTGGTACTTCCTTGTCGGTCCTTGTAGTAGGTTGCAGCACTCCAGCATAAAAATCATCATTATAGCTGCAGCTTTCCTGAGAGCTGCTAAAATTTTCATTTTTTGCATCATGCTGTTCAATTCCTGATGCAGGAGTCGGCTTCGATGCAGGAGTCGGCTTCACTCCCTCTCCCACATCGCCTAACGTGAGATTGTGACCAACAGCCTCTGCTTTACTTTCGATCACAAGATCCTGCCTTGCTGCAGCCGACTTGGCGAAATCAGGAGGTTTCGATGGCTCAAGACCCAAAAGGCCCCCATTTGTCCAGATAACCTTAGGTTGAGACTTGCTTACTGAAGCATCCCCAGAGCGTTCTGCTGTTGATTGTTGAGACTTGCTAAAACTTTCATCCATAGAGCACTGTACAAAAGACACTTGAGTCTTGCCAACTGAAGCATCCACGGAGCGTTCTACCTCAGATATTCGAGTCTTGCCAACTGAAGCATCCACAGTACCATCTGACATAGAGTCTTGAGATTTGCTAGCTGAAGCATCAAGAGAATGGCGTAGAATAGATTCCCGAAGCTTGCTAGATGAAGTACCACCAGAGAATCCACCGACAGATTCTTCATACTTGTTACCTGAAACACCACCACGAGATTCAACCATGGGCTCATGAGATTTATAGGAAGGACTCAAGTTGTTGGAGGACGTCGGGCAGCTATCTGAAGAATCAAATTTAGCATCATCCAGAATAACAGTTCTCGTAGAATCAGCAGTAACTGACAAAGGCTCCAAAACGGAAGATGAACCAGATATATGGAAAGCCTCTTCATGTTCTGAACTGCCTGATGAGACGGGATTGGCTGATGCATCTGTCTTCAAAGAAGCGGCAGATGAAATGTCAAGTTCATTTCTATCTGGATAGTGGTATAGATTTTGAGATTCACTGGTGGATATCTTATGTTCCCTTGTTTCATCACTTGTGACTGAAAGAACTTGTGGAACTTCACGTTTTGTCTGAAAATCGAGATCAGTCTCAGATTCGGATTCAATAGTGTTAAGGGCATCCAAGTAGTTATCTGGCTCACTTTCCACCTCATCAAGCCGATCCACTGTTGAGCTTGATTTTGGAGTGGATTCACTGTCAACCAAATCTTCAGGCAAACCCATATCAGAGTTTCCATGGTAAGTCACATCAGAGAGCATATCCGCATCAGAATTTTCAGGGTCAGGGTTCACACGATCTGGCATATCCATATCAGAATTTCCATGGTTGGAATTTAGATCATCTCTCAATTCCGTCTCAGAATTTCCAGGGTTGGGATTCACATTATCAGGCATATCCATATCCGAATCAAAAGTGAGAATCTCCGGCTCATACCTAGGCTCCATTATCTCTTCTTTCTCGTCCCAGGTCACACAACCACCAGTAACATGACTGGGAGATGAACTTTGAGGTACATTTTCTTTGACAATTCCATGCTGTCCCTCCCTATAAGCTGGCACATGGATATCATCACGCTCCATGGACCTTGAGAAAACTTGGCTGGAATCATGCTCTTCCTGTGGGGCAGTTGAATTGGAGTGGAACACATGCTCAATATATCCCGATCCCATTCCAGACTCGAACGAATTTGATCGTTCACCCACATCAGATTTTAGTGTCATGTCGAAAGTTGAGGTCGTGTAAGTAGGAGAAACCCTCTCATTACCAGAAGGATTGGCAAACTGCATCCTGCAAAGTTAAATTTATCAACTTTTTAATGCCAAAAAATGAATGAACAATTAAGCTCTTCGGAAAGACACAACACCTGCCACTAAGGTTTGACATTGATGCAGCATGCAACTCCCTGTTTCTTCGCAAGGATCTCTTTTTCTGTTCATGTTTTCAGATTTCAATCAGTAAGATTTATGAAATTCGAGCACCAATTAAAGGGCTAATTACACATCCCAGTTAAGAAGCTTGATAAAATTAATGATTAAACCCGAGATGAAAGAAAAAAGAACTTCATTATGAGGATCTGTCTTGATCGGTCTTCCAAGATAATTATGATATTGAAGGCTGAAGCACGTATTTTAACAGTTCACCTTCCATCACAGATTCTGCATAACTAATTTCACTAGCAAACTATCTTGTGAAGATAAACTCCATCAGAGTTAAAACAGGGTTTTTATGACCGTATCTCGATATTCGTATGACATGATATACCTTGCTTTTACGAGCCTTCTTATCCTTTCGAACTTTATCAACATCTGATTCCTTGAAACTACCAGATACCCTTCTGAAGAAGGTCGGATCTGAGTATCTTTTAAGACAAGAGCCTGGTCCACCAGTATCAAACCTGCGACAAAGCAAAAAGAATTACTATCACCGTTCGGTTGCAATATCTCTTCGACTAGCTGAGTTGGTCAGGACACTCCTCCCTCAGTGGGATCAATCCCCTCACCCTATCCTTCCACTATCAAGAAAAACGAATTGGCAAAAGAGGAAGATTAAACAATACTTGTCGAGCATTTGTAAACGAGGAGGATCACGGCATTCTTCATAGGAATCCATGATAAATCTAGGTAGGTCATTGTAGATGAAATGGTTTTGTTCCTTGTTAATACGGGGATGCCATTCAGAACCTGCGAATCAGAAGCATTTAAGTAGAAGTTTCGAACACTTTCATTGACAAGAAACGTGAAGAGGTAAACGTGATAGAAGATAGAAATGTTGCTTTTATGCCAAGTTGAATACCCATACCAGCAGTGTAAGAAAAATGTATGTGGCTTGTTTGCGCTAAAACAGCTTTCTCAATCGAAGGCAGTGCAGCTTCAATGTTCTGTACACGAACCATCAATCTGTGACTTCTTGAAGATGTGGTCATCACTTGCTCTTGCAATCCATGGAAAACCTCTGCTGCAAATCTACAAAAAGCATTGCACCAAAATTTAGAGACTTCCCATTGCTCACTCATTGCCTATGGCTGTATAACTAAATGAACCTGTTTACAATAGTAAGAAAAGGCTCTAAAGAATCATGTCAAGGATCACAATCTGAAATCCACTGATGGTAACAGCAGAAAATCCAAAGCCGGTTCCAATGGTTAGCCAGGCATAAAAGTGAAAATTGGCTTAACATACTTGTTTCTGCTTTAACGGACACAACCTGCTGCTAACAAGTAGAAGATCTTAACATTTCACCGGAGACCTCTATCAACTACAGCTCATAGCACTCAGTTGAACACCCTTGATCCCTTTCCTGTTGAGCAAAGTCCTTCATTCTGGCACGGGAATATCACTTTTATTCTACACGCAAAACTCTATCAAACTAATATCAAATTACCTACAAAATTTCCTCAACGACGACCATACACTCAGAAGATAAGTCTTGTTAAGGAAACTTCGAGAAATTCGGCCAAAACAATCTAATGCGGACCCAATTCAAACAAAATACAGGATCAGGAATCAAGTAGCTTATAGTCTTCTGCTACCCATAGAGATCACTACCCTTACCAGAAAGGTTTCACCATACCCAGCAAACTCTAAATGACAATATACAGAAGGCTTCCCCCTAAACCTCAATATAAACAACCCCTAAAGAAGCAAACTCCCCACTAAAATCCAGAAATACCCAAATAAAGACAAATAACATGAGCTAAACTCTCTTCCATTCCCAACAACAAAACAAACATTCTCTCCCACCCAGATAAAAGGAAACAACAGAAAACCACACCTCCCCTTCGACTTAAAAACATTCCTAATTAAAGACTTCCCATTTTCCCTCTTCTACTTCTCCTCTCCATGCATGAATAGCTATAAAGCAACTACCTTGAAGAGCCCATTTCCACCGGCAACATTAAAATCACTTCTCATTTCCCTCTTCTACTTCTATGCTCAATGAAACAAGCTCCATCACATGCTTAAAATGCAATAACGCAGCAATCTTTAAGAACCCATTTCCACCACCAACAGTAAAGTCAATTCATTTTCCTCTCTTCTACTTCTATGTTCAATAGAAACAAGCTTCCATCAAATGCTTAAAATGCAATAAAGCAACTATCATTAAGAACCCATGTCCATTAACAAGAGTAAAGTCACTTCTCATTTCCCTCTTCTATTTCTATGCTCAGTTAACAAGCTCCATCACACACTTAAATTGTCAAAAAGCAACCATCTTCAAGAACCCATTTCCACCAAAAACGGTAAAGTCAATTCATTTTATGTCCAATGAAACAAGCTCCATCACATACTTAAAATGCAATAAAGCAGCCATCTTTAAGAACCCATTTCCACCAAAAACAGTGAAGTCAATTCCTTTTGGGTTCAAATATTTTACTTACTCAGCGAGATCACCGAGCTGGCGCAAGATCCCGACAAGGCCAGACACAGCTAATCCCTCCAAAAGCGCTTTAGGGTCCTCCTGACGGTTGGCTTCTCTGTAAAGCTCCGAGCTTCCCAGCCCGTACTCGTTCCTCACCACCGCCCTCTCCAAAGGCATTTTTCCTCTCCACCCACTTGTAGTTGCCAACTCCTCTTTTCAAAAGGGTACCCACCCACTTGAGATTAGAAGAAGTTGCTTCAACGAAATGAAGTAAGAACCATCTAGGGAGAGAGGGCAATAGCGGAACAAGTTGTAAGTTTTAGGTGGTGAAAGGGAGATTGAAGAATGGAGCAGCTTAACTACCTAGAGAGAGAAAGAGGGTGTTGTGTGCTGGTTTGATTTTTTCTTTTTTTACATGAAGTGCTCGTTTGGTGTTTTGGTAAAGGAATTGGTGTTTTGGTGTTCTGGTGTTTTTTTTTTCCAATTTGAAATTTAGGTAGTTCACAAAACTTCCGAGACTTAGACAACATTAAATTTATTTTATGTCCAAAATAATATCATTTCATTAGAGGTGAGATTCGATTAACAACGAGATAGTATTTGTTGTGTTTATGTTTTTTTTTTTTTGGTAGGATTGTGTTTATGTTTTTTTAAGGTGCGCAACACCAAACACAAAAGAAGACAGATTGCCAACTCTACAAGACATTCCAAGATGTCTTTCCTTTCTCGTCTTCTTCTTATGTTGTCAATTTTCTTCATGACACTGATTTGCTTGTTCTCTTTCTAATGACGGTGAAAAGATTGTTGGATGCAAATTTACGGGTTTAGTATTGGAATATACTATACTAAACTCAAAACTCTAAATTGATTTAAAAAATTAGTTAAAAATATTTGGTTTATTACAAGACATAAACCGATGAAAGTTAAAGAGTTATCTATGTTTTGGTCAAAAAAATTATTTTTACAAAACAAAAAGTTGATCAAAATTTTCAACTTATTTAGTTTTTGCAAACTCTAAAAAAAGTACATGAGTTTAGTTGTCTGCATTAAATGTGTGATTAAGGCTTGTATGGTACAATGATGAAATTCAGCTAGTACTCAATAGCTATTCGTATTCCTTCAAAAAAAAAACTATTCGTAAATTGCTCGTACTTCTTGGTAAATACTAATGTCTAGTTGAACGACTGAAAATACATCTGCTTTACAGCTAGTTAGAAAGAGTATGATATTTTTGTGATCTAACCTCACTTAAAATAGATTAGTTAATCTTAGTCCATGCCCGGACACTACTGATGTTAAAATAAAATACAACTAAGTGCATGTCGAAGCTACTGAATTTCAGCCTGATATTCATCTGATAAAATAATAAATTTATCGAAAAATTATTATTAACAATTTCAAAATCATTAATATGGTTATTTTATTATCTTTTTGCAACTACCCTTAAGATAATATGTTTGCAACTAACCTTTTGGTCTTTAACCCTCAAAAGAAACTTTTCGGTCTAGAAAATGACTTTTTTTTAGTACTTCAAGATACAGGGATAGTTTTGCTTGGGACCTGGGTCGGTGCTGGGTCGCGAAGAACGTGCTCCCATTCTCACTCCATGGATTTTTCTTCTTGTTGTTATTTATTTACTTCGTTGTACAATAATTGTTTGGCGTGGGCCTCATACTTAAATCAATTGATTTTTTTAAAGGTTAAAAATCAATTGATAAAGTTGTGTTATTTTAGTACAAATATTACGAGATATTGTCTTTAAAAACATAATAATGTTAAGTATTTGTTGTAAATTTTGATCACATTTCAAATATTTCATACAACTTGAATCACAATTAAAATATAATGTGCATTAAAAAACATTAAAAAAGTTATTGCCAATAATTGCAGCCAATAAAAGATACTCTACCGCAATAGATGTACCAAAAGACACTCAAAATAGGGATGTTCCCACATTTGTACTACGGAGATGGATTGAAAATTATTGAAATAATTTGCGAATCTTAAGTTAGGCCCCCTCATGAAGGTACTAAGTTATTTCTTTCGCATAACAAGTTAGTGGATTTATTATTCCCAGGACAATAAACGAATATAATTCCATAGCCAAAAATCATTAAGTTCCCTGAAAGAAGGAAAATATTCTTTCTGAAAAGTAGATAAATTTCATTTCATTCGAGTGCAATTCCACTCTTAATTTTTTGTAGACGTAAAACATTTAATTTGAAAAATAAAAAAAATTCAACCATTGAAGGTAGAGCAATATAATATATAAGTAATTTGATTTATAATTAAGATTTTTTAAAATATCCTACCTAGAAATTAATATTTATTGTCGAATTTCTCAATACATTGTTATTATCGTTTTTTTTAGAGTCAAAATATTTTAATCCATATCATTTATTGTCAAGATTCCCTAGGAAACCAACAAGATCAACCACAATAAATCGAGTGAATCCACCAATATAATGGATTTTAAAAAACCAACAAAATAACCTTAGTAGTTGTGCAATGTTTGTTGGTCAGTGGAGTTGAATACTTAAATTACGTGATGGTTTGACTAATTCTCTGAGTATGTAAATGAATAGTTGCCCATGTGCTAAATTTGATCCATAATTGTTACATATTCATTGTACGGATCGAACAACCTTTGGAGTAATAATACGCTTTTTACAAGTTAATTTTGTTTCATAAAAATATTTACAAATTTATAATTGCGTGTTGAATTCTCTTATATTTGTACGAGTTTGCAAACACGTATCTCGCTCAATTATACAACCCATTCAGCCCCACAAGTACTCACACTATAACATTTTTTTTAGGGGTAAAATGGCACAAAGTCTTTATATATAAAAGGATTAGAGCGAATACAAATAAAATATAAACATACCAAACAGAAATCAAAACCAATCTGACGAGTGCAAAGTGACACAGGAGAGGAACGAAGGGCGATCGAATCGACACAAAGGTCATCGATCGAGACGGGGTTCTACCGAAACAAAGTTCGGCATTTAATCTCAAGACCCAAAAATCGAGAGGACAACTGAACGTAAGTCATATCTGAACATCATGCCAGAAAATTGGAAGCCGGATCTTATAGCATCACCGACGCAGCAAGTCATACCCGAGTTTCTTCGCATTTGACCCCTCACAAATCTTCCAGGTAATAAATAATACACATTTACTTATAGAGAAGAAGGTTTGACTTGGAAGACGGGGCTTAATGCATCTCCCAGTTGGCACTCACTATTAACATTTTTTTTTTAATATGCTCACCCTATCCAAAGCGCCTACAGTTACATTAATGTTGTTCAATTACCGAGGCAGCGCTAAATGAGGAATTGCTTTATAAATATGACAAGTGTCAAATATTTTCTTTTATCTGCGTACCTTATGTTTGCTGATTTTAGGCCATGCAGTGGCTACTAGCCCCTCAGGTTCTGATGCCTTCAGAACTATTTTAATTGGTACTCTTTCTTCTAATTAGATCCTCAAAGTTGTTTGAATTTTATTTTGAAAAAAATAAGAAAATTCAGATTCTGGTAAATCAAATATTGAATTCGGATCATTTTGATTCAGCAATCATTATTAAGCAAACTTATAACTCTCTTTAAATTATCAATATATACATTGTATGAATGATGTAGGGTGTCCATTGTCACAAATATGGTAATGGGTTAGTTAGATGCAGATTATATAATCTGATTATTTTAAGTGCATCTGTCACCGTCTGTTGGTGCTTGCTGTTTAACTTACTTTGATAGGTTTCTTTGACGTTCTATCCTTATAAAATGATAGATTAGATCTCACTTGTCACCTAATGATGTTCCAACTTTGTGAATGAAACTGTTTGAAAAGTTCTTTTATAAAATCTTATCTTAGATCTCACTTGTCACCCACTAATGTTCAACGTTGTAAATGAAACGGTTGGAAATATTATTAATATTTAGTGAGAGATTTACATGAATTTTATCAATTTAAAATCAAATTAGTAAACTGAATTGAACGCATTAGTGTGAGTTTATTCATTCAGTTATGTACTCTTTCAAATAAAAATCTGGTTTTTCTAAAAGATCATGATTTTTGTGCTTTGGGCGGCATCCGAGATCGTTCATTTCTATGTTGTATGAAGGGATATTTATGTCCTGATCTATTGAGCAAAATACCCATTTTTCTATTCTATTAGTATTAGATTAATATTAATTAGTGATCTCGGTTCACTAGTCCTCTTTATAATAAACAATTGTGATCAGTCCTACATTTTGAATCTATGAATTATTAGAGGATATCAATCAAAATAAATGATAATTGAGTAAAACTAAACATGAACAAGCCAAACATCCTTCGTAAATTCAGAAAATATTAAAATCTTTTAACTCTTCAATATATAAATAACCAAAAAAAATTACATATATGTCATAACGTATTAAAAGTTTGTGCGAAGGATGCCATCTTAATTTTCCATTGATTTTACATTTACGAGCCATATTCTACATGGTGAAACAGGAAAGACAAGAATATTACGAAAACATATTTAACTTAGTGATACAAAATTTAGAAAAACTGACACTCTAATTATACAATTTTTACTGATAAGAAACATCAGGCGTGGACCACTCAATTAGTAAGGGCTCTCAAATTGGGACGAGGCCCCCACTTCATAAATTGCAAGCGAGTGCATCTGTACGACACTAGCTATGGAAATGGATAATGTACCACATGGCTCCCTTTGAATTGGACATGGACATGCAACCAACGACACCGACCACTCCTCAACGTTGATACCGCATGTATGTTTCACTTCATTAAATAGGGCGTCAATTGTTACATGATATAACAGATCGGAATTCTTGCCATTTTCCATGCGAGTTTGTCGAAGTGATGAAAAAATAAGAAACTAAGAAGTACTTAATTGAAAAAAATTGTTAGATAAAACGCTACTTAGACATAAGACATGCATGCTACAATTGAAGCATGTTACAGACTCGTCTATGATTTAGTCGTTATCTATAAATAGGATAACAAATACTTAGAAAAACAAAATCTAAGTTGTTCTTACAAAGGACGTTGGATAATGACAAGTTGGTGTGGTCTTTAGTCACATATCATATGGTTCTGAATCACTCCAAGTGTATCTGAGCTCGTTGGATAATGAGTCATTGGTTTGGGCCATCATTGCATTTAATTTTAAGAGAGGACAAATGTTTGGTCCAGCCTCCCACTAAAGATGTCCCACATAGCCGATTCCAAAAAAAAAACCGAGTTTAAGAGCATGGGCCTGAAATTTTGTTTCCCCATGGTGTAGTACGAGCCTCCAAATCAATATCATGTTTTGGTAAGTCGACCTTATCATAGTGGCTCGTGATTGGATGATTAATTCTCATTTAAGATATGTGTGATTTTTAAAATGTGGTAAAATTTGTTTAACAAATATGTATTATTGAAGTATTTTAAAAAATTAAAATTCGAACATCTTAATTAAACTAATTAAGTTTCGCACTACTTGGATCAAAATGTTATTATTATTAAGAATGATGATCAATTTTCGCTATATTTCATCAAATTGCTAATTTCCTTTCAGAACCTATTCTAGAATTCTATTTTAAACAAATCTTTTACAAAACACATTAGGGATTTAACTTTTATAATAGGAGTTTCTAACTTCTAGCCCACCAAGCATCTCATCCTTCCCCTAGTTTGTCAAGCTGCTACTTCAGCATTACAGTAAAGCAATCATATTGCAAGTCTTCGAGAGATTTAGCTTTTACCAATAATTTTTTTGAAATTAAAACACGTCGTTTTGCAAAAGATCATTTTTATTACGACGGTGGATTTCTTGGATGCACATAACCTTGTCCTTGCTATCCAATTGGCCTCGAATTTTAATAGTATCTGATTTACGTTCTAATAAGCAACGGTGAACAGAGATGTGCCCAATCCCCTTTTTCTAAAAGAAAATACAATTCAAAATACTCTTCCTAAATTTTGAATGCCTAAAATAAAGTTGCATCTTCACCTCTAAATTGATGTTTAATTTCTTTGAATAGGTACCGGGCCATATTCAGCTTAGAATTAATTGAGCCTGCTTGTTGCTGCCTAATAAGGGGCCACACAGAAAGGCCTCTTAAAATAGTGACCCAGATACTACAAGCCCAATCTGACATTTTGTTTACCTTAAAAAATATATTATTAACACTAAATATTTGGACTAATAGACACCAGAGAATAGCTTGAAGTAGGGATGGTAGAACTATCATCCCGCAGGTCGGGTTCTACCACTATTATCTGCGTCTTGGCGAAAGCTACACCAGTTCCAAGCCGCATGGAGTCACAACTTGGCAAAAGCTACACCAGTTCAATCCGAAGCAGCAGGTATAGCGACCTGGATCCGCCCTATGAATGGTTCTTATAAGCTCAACACCGATGGATGTTCCAAAGGTAACCCAGGTCGAGTAGGAGGAGGGGGTGTAATACGAGACTCCACTGGCCACTGGTGCAAGGGCTTCGCCAGAAACCTAGGCCATTGCAATGCGTTAGGAGCTGAAATTTAGGCACTCTGACAAGGGCTTCAACTAGTGTCTGAGGGTGATTTTGCCTCAGTTGCGGTTGAAACGGACTCAGCCACTGCTTTCAAATACATTACCGAGGGGGTGGAACCGAGCAATCCACTAGCAGTCCTCGTGAGTAAGAGTAGAGACCTCATCCGCCGTCACGGGCAAATAGAGGTTAGTTTTTGTAATTACTCGTGTAACAAGGTTGCGGATTGACTTTCTAATTTTGCCCTCAACCTGTCACGAGAGAATTTTGTCTTAGAGCGTCCTCCGGATTGTTGCCGCCCTCTCCTCCAGGACGACATTTTGTCTATGTTGTATTTGTAATGTACCCTTAATGCATGAGTGTTTAACACTCACCGTTTCTACAAAAAAAATCTGCGTCTTAAGGTTTATGAGTTCAATTTTAAAGGTCGAGTATATGGTAGAGTATAAATCATATAAAATTTTCATCATCATGTAACTGTACTTGGAACCCTATTCTAATTAAATCATTCATATTTATTTTTTTGCTTTGAAATTGAAATAAAGTTCTCAGATATTTTGATTGTTTTTTGATTATTGATAATATTGACTTAGATACATATGATTCCAAATTTATTAATTGAAATACTAGATCATTAATTTTTACAAACTTATTTTATTTATTTGAAATTTGAAAGAAATAATCTTCTATCATTTATAAACTAAAAAAGAAATTATGTCTCATGGGATCTTAAATTTTTTCTTACATATTGACATCTAATGTATGAAATGTCTTATATTTATGATTTATTTGAATTAATATTTAAAATTATCAAAAAAGTCTTGCAATTAAAATGTTGGATGATGAGTGGGTTGTTGTCCTTCAACCCATATTTAATAGCTCGCAAATTTGTAGTAAACAAGAGAATATATTGAGTAATATTTAAGGAAGAATGATATTTAATTAATCTAAAAAATTCAATAAAAAAGTAAAATGGGAGAATTTATGATTTGAAAAAAAAAACTAGACCAGCAAACATAAAATAAATATATTTGCAAAACTAATGAGAAATAAAAGAGTATATTCAAGGTTAGAATACCATGTGGTTAATCACTAAATTATTAAATATAATCTAATTCATCTACTTAATATGGACAAATTTCACACAAGTGCAAAGAGATAAGAATAAGAATTAAGTGAATATGGACAAATATAATCTAATTCATCTACTAAAGAAACCAAACACCTACCTAACTAATTATTTATCATCTGATAGATAAGAATAATTATAAGATAATAAGATTAAGTGATGTGTGCATAAACGTGTACACAATTAGTTATGTTCCAAGTATTGTTTATGAGTGTTTTGGGTCAATTGAGTCATATTATGTTAAGTGTTTAATATGTTTTGTGTGTTTAGTCAAGAAGCGGATGTCTATCGAGTTATATGTATTTTCGCAAGTATTGGAGCGAACGCAAAGAGTAAGACGATCGAGGTAGAGATCAGGCAGAACGGAGAAGAGCAACAGGAAGTGTAGTAGACAGGTTTAGGCTTAGTCCGTCAACTTTTGCTAAAATGGGCATAACTTTCTCTTACAAATTCTGAATTGAGTGATTCTAAGACAAGTGGATCTGCAACACCTGGATCTACAACTTTGATATTTTTAGTTTTGTGATTTACGCTTGGCCTTAGCGATCGCTAGGTTTCCTAGCAGTCGCTACTCACAGAAAGAGCTTCGGAACAACCAATCACTGCAAACCTAGCGGGCGCTGGTTCGGACAAATTGCATTTGTTTTGGAGCAGAATTTTACTTGTTTAGTTTGACTATTATTTAGGTATTGTAGTTTAGCTATATATAGGCCTTAAGCCTTGTGTTAAACTCAGTCTTGGACAGTTTTATGCAAGATTCATTAGACCTAGGTTTTAGTTTTTTAGTTTCGTCTTTTGAATGATTGTAGTCAACAATTCGAGATTCTCAAGTAACGAGGTATTTTCATATCTTGCAATACAAGAGTTGTCTTTTCATTCAACTTTCTTATTTGTTAATTACTTGATTGTTTTGTATTGTGTGTTCTTAGATTGAGATTGACAACCTTGATTTTTAGCACAAGATTACATTTGTTCCATTTTGTTTCATTTTGTTTTGTTTTATTTGCTTGAATATTATCATTAGGGTTTAGGATTGACAACCCTAGATTGGAATACAATATTGTTTGTAGGTTTAGAATCACCAATCATCATTTAATTTATCTGCTTAGCTTAATATTTAGGAATTCATAATATGGTACATATCGAAATTGATTCGTCTATACCTGTGGAGACGATATTATTTGTCACTGTATTACTTGTGCGATCGTGTTTTTTTGCGCGTGTTTTTAATTTGATATTTATTGCATCATTAAGCATTACATATTTTTACTCCTGGTAATTATACTTAAAATTTTGGTATATACAAATTTGTATTACTTATTCTTAGTTAATTAATTTTGTAACATCCATTTCTCTGTGTTAATTTTACTCTTAGTTTATTTTTTATTTACATCCTCAAGAGTCAATGATATATTAGTTTTAGAATAAGTTCACAACCACAAATCAGCTAAGAACAAAAATAAGAACAAATAAGAAACAATAAACAAATACTATAAAATAAGTTTAATTAAACAAAATTTTCATTATGGTTCCTCCCTCAAATCTATCAAGATACTTAATTTATCATAATAAAATAAAATTTACTTTAAAATATCAAATAAAAATATGAAGAATGAAGGAGAACCCCAAAACTATAGCTTTAATTTTTATAACCTAATAAACCTAAAAACATAAAGAGATTCCACCCCAAAAGAGTCCTAAGCAATGCTAGAAAATCAAATTTCTAATATTATAGCTAAATATTGGCTATTATTATGAATTGTTAATTGTGGATGCCATTTCCCCATGATCTCTATCCATCACTTTCTCCACTCTCTCATCCATTTCACCACTTCTCCTTAAAGTTAGTAGGTTTAGTGGATTATAGGTTGGTTAATTTTTTAGCCTATAAATATATTCATGTATTATCATTTGATGTACACATATTTTTTATATTAATGAAAAGATTATGTTCCCTTTACTACTCTCTTTCTCTCTACTTAATAGTATTGTCTACATTCCATAAAATTCACAAAAGCTATAAAATTTTGTGAGATTAGTTTTTAATGCATTGGTCATATTTTGCTCATTCAAATTCTGATTTAAGAGTTCTTTATATCCAAAGAAAAAGGAAAAAAAAAAGATTTTCAATTGTTTGTCAAATAGTCATCTTCAAAATCGGCTCCCCTTATAAGTTAACTATCCCTATTTGACTCATTTAAGTATAATTATTTTTCAAATTTAATTTTTTTTAGAAATTAGCACAAAAATTTCATTAATTATCAAAAATCCAAAAAGTTACTAGATCAATACTAAAATAAAGAGAACAGTACAAAAATGACCAAAATATTTATGCGTTTAATACGTAGTTTCGATACACATCATCGATACATGCATATTAGACTCTGAGAATAAAGTATATATTTAATAATAAATATTTTTAAGATTGATGATGTAGATGAGTCAAACTCGGTACACTATGGATATAGATATGATTTAATTTGAAAATGTCTCAAGTTCATATCTCAAGATGCAAGAGTGCTAGAATTTGGTAAGTTAGCTTTCTAATCCTTAAAAATGAGATTTGACCAAAAAATATATTAGTTAATTTAATGTGTATTTCAATCGTAGTTAATTGCGAACACAATTATATGTTTTGGGATGCTAATGAGAATAATTGATCCGCGTCCGTCCTTTACTAAAAAAAACATTCGGGTCTAAAGTCTAAACTTGCCGCAGAAGGAAGTAAAGGAAAAGAAAAGAGGATTATATTGTGTTTCACCATCGCAAGAAATTCGTCCAAGCTATAAGAATAATACGTCTCATCTGCGGGGATATAGGCCTATAAGGCTATTATTAACCATTCCTATTAACTTTCATGATTATACAATTTACCTTGGACAAAGAATCTGGGTGCCATCAATTTTCTTTGATATAATGTTTGTGATGGTGGGGACCCACGAAACAATTAGAGGGGTGTGGGGTATACATTCACGTGGGTTTGGCCTCGAGGAGTTAAAGCATCCGCAATAAAAGGGCACGAAGGTTCATTCACGGAAATGTCGCAACCAAAATGTTTCATCATTGTTTCAAAAAAAAACATGTTTCATCATTGTAATGTATGATTCCGTCCAACCACCGAAAAATAATTTAGTCCAGCCCGGAAATAATAGATATACAAGTATAATGGTTCACACATTGTTGTCAACAAAAAAATTGTGAAATATTTTTCATATACACAACACTTGAACTAGATTTGTTCACAAGTGACCACTAGTTTATATTGATTCAGATTTAAGAAATATTCCATAGTTCAAAATAATTTGTAAATAGTTCATAAATCATAAAATAATAAATCTAAGAAACTGATATACAAACTGATAGATAACACCCGATAGATGTTAAGGCAACAAATATAAATAATAATAAAAGATAAGTAACAAACAATGTATATTGTTTGATTAAAATGACTATATTTAAGGGACCTAGATAATAATCAGTATAAAATAATATAATAAGTAGGGTGCAATGTTATATTAGCAAAGTCGAAATTGTAACTTGAGCCTAAATTTCATGCATATAATTTTTTTAATCAGTAAAATTTTATTTTTCAAACAAAAATTACAGCGTACCTCCGACGTGGCAAATGGTTGCACAAGATTCAACCGGACGCACCAACTCATGTATATGTTACTATGTTCATTGCTAAAGTAATATCAAAGGAAAATATTCTTAACCTCGAACTCTTATTTACAAGAGATGTATCACACAATTAGGTATACAATAGAAAAACATAATCAACATGGTGTTCTAACACATTATAATTTGGGACGAATATTTGTAAATTCATTAGAGAGATAATAACTAATAGCTAGAAAAATAATGAAAGTGCTCTTGACAAGCCAAGGCAAGCTCATGAAAAAGGAACTCAGAATCTGGAAAACATGAATAGGACAAGTTGGTCGAAACATAAGAAATGCAAAATATAGTCCGACAAAGAGTAGTACCTCACACTTTTTGAAGCATCCAGCAATAGGCTTGATCCGACTCGAATCAAACTGCACAAATTGTTTTGATAAACAAAATTTTAACATTATGAAATAAGCAAAATTTGAAGTTTTGATATTCTATAAATTTTT